>CAUYPK010021536.1:0-41237 GCA_963574355.1 Loris lydekkerianus
CAAAATAATGATAAGAGGCAAAGAGCCAAAGTTCATTTTGGCCGGGAGCCGCATGCGGCTCTAGCCGCGTGTTCGCCACCCCTGTATATGAACAGAGATAGAGATTGATTAACTGAGAAATGTAAAACTTTTATCAGCACATCTTCATAAAATTTTATTCAGAGATTTTTTTTTTCTATTCTATTCACAATAGTAAAATATGATAAATACAATCAATGCAAAACTTCATTCTGAAACATTTTATCATAGGGAAACATTATTAATTATCAGAGGTTTTTTATTAATATAAATTTTTAATATTACTTAAGAGAAACATCCTTTTTTTTTTTTTTTAATGTAAGACCAATCAGCTAAATAGGCTATGGTTTTGATATAATCTACTCTAGCAATATGAGACAGAAATGCATTGTTTTTTTCCTTTAAAGAACATTAATGCAATCCACAGGACCAAACCCTATGTTTTGCAATTTTTTCTTTCTGCCTTTATTTCTTAATTTGAAGAAATAACTGTTATGTTATTTCCATGTTTTTTGTTTACCAGAGTCATACCCAATGTGATTTCCCTTTGGTCTCTAGACTTGTTGACATTCATGAAAACAACAAAATATTCATTCTTTAGTTTGTTAATATTAACTTATTAAGTTATTAATATTAACTTATTAATATTATATTATATTATAAGATAATATTAACTTATTAATATTAATTATTAAGTCTAGTTTAATAATATTAACTTTCAAAGTTTCTGAATATGGACATTATCCTTATATTTTAGTTGAAGAATTAAAAACAGAACCGTTTTAGGATCCAGCCATCAAGGCCCAAAGGATCTTCAATAAGCCATGAGAAAATCAAACCATATACGAAATATTTAAGAAGTCGTAAAGACAAATACCTGAAGTGTTATTTGATCTATTTGAAACAGAGATTCACACCTTTTTCAATTTTACTCATGGGGCTGGATAATTCTTTGCTGTGGAGGCTGCCCTGTGCTTTAGGAGTTAATTAGAAAATGCCTAAATGCCAGTAGCGTCTCCCAAGTTGTAATGTCTAGAAATGTCTCCAAACATTTTTAAACATCTCCTTTTGGGCAAAATAGCAAAATGCTCTCCCTTTGAGAGCTACTGTTTGCAGGAACAGATAGGGAATAATTTTCTTTCAGAATCATAAAGTGGAAGAGCTTGAAGAAAATTAGACACTAAGGATCTTAAGAAAAGACTCTTAATGAGAAAATAAAAATAGCCAGTAAGATTATGTGTCACGTCAACTTAAAAAAATGCCAGAATTTAGAGTTCCAGACCAACAATATTTTACATTTTGTTTGCTTAAAATTAAGGGGGTGAACATTTGGACACTTCTCAACTTGGTTCTTCTTTGGTTAGTTCTCAGGGGCATTTTTCAAAAGGTTTAATGAAGATGGATGTTTTAAAACAGCCTCACTCACTTCTAGTATCTACTGTATGCATGTAGCTGCTGGGACGCATATCTCCAGAACTTCTCTAGTGATTTATATATTTCATCACTAGACTAATTTATTCCAGTCTTAATAAAAGAATGACTGAAAAATGAGTCATTGTTCAAAAATCTGGCTTTTAAAAGTATTTAATGGTGTAATGCTAACTCACATGATCATTCAATAAATTTGCTCTATAAAATAACTTCCATTCCACATCACTAAATCTTGGGGAAAATACAACCTTCCTTATGCAAATAAGATTCAGAAATCAGTAATCTGAAAGGGAAATTTCTGAAATATGTATAATCCCCAGCCAATTCCTGCAGACAATCTGGAGAATATGGTCTGCTGACTTACAGTAGGTGTATTTTTCCTCTAGGGGAAGCAACCTAGAACTGATGAGCCAATATGTGTTCCCAAATTTAGACTTTAGTTTTATTTTAACTCCAATTATGCTAATGCTGGAAATGGCAAAAATATGTAGTCCGGATCTTTCCGAACATGTGTCAAATTCAAATTTCTCTTATTTTCACTCACTCTGTTCTCTTTGAGCACGTTATTTTTTTACTCTACACATTCCTAATATATCTTTCTCATGTATGCCCCAGAGAAGTAACAAGGAACAAAGTTTCTGCTCATATGACTCCTTGACAGCCTCAGAATTATGAATTTTTTGAGATGTTTACGGTTATAGATTTAGTTTACCATAGTAGATACTAAACTGATAAAAATTTAAAATGTTTATCATGTTTTATTTTAAAATTGTAATAAACTCATTATGTATTAGCATAAGATACTTTCATAAAATAATTATATTTTATGAAAAATGAAAAAAAATGGGTGTTGTTTTGTATTCTTCAATTCTTTAATGGTTTACTAAAATATTAAATAGGCTGATTTTATATCTGCTACATACTAAATCTGTTGCAATATGCTCTTTTCATTTAAATATAGGAAGAAACCATGACTCCCATTGATATGTAGTTGGTACAAAGATGAATATTTAATAGGCTTTTTAAAGCATGTATATTCCTCTTTGATGCTATACTAGAAGGTATATAACAAGTTTCAGTTTTCTAAAGGCTACTTGCAATGAGGAATCTGCAAACACATCAGACCTTTATATACCTTTGCCCCGGCCCAGCCGCGGGGCTAGTTCAGCAGGGACCTAGGGTATGGAGGGAGAGAGTGGAAGAAGGGAACAAGAGGCACGAAGAATGGGGAGCAAGACAAGATTCTGATCAAGCTCCCCAAAACTTTATTTTTCAACAGCCATATAAATACAGGCAGAAGGGGAATATGCCAGCGGGTGAGTTTAGGGTGGGGGGTTTCTGGTAACAGGTGTGGTGTTTACAGTTTCTGGTACCAAATTCCTGGAACCAAGAGTCACAATGCCCTACCTGCCCATAAATTCCTCCTCGCTGTAAATTTCTATTATAAGCCTCTTATTTCTTAAGTTATCGGCTCCCGGCATACCTTGTTGTATTAGAACTCACTGGCCTATCCTTTAAATATGCATGATTGTGTAGCATCACATTTTCATCATATAGAAAATGATTTTTGACTACAAATGTATAATGTCAAAATTTTTATTATTTGCAAAAGTGCATACATGTGCAAAACTAAGCACACCAAAGTCAGAATTTTTCATTAATATAATTTAAATAAGCAAACACATGTACACACATAGAAACACATATACAAGGTTGCTGAACTATTTGGATGAATGAGTAAGATCCACATAAATTCACATTATCCTCCTAAGTTTTTCAAATTTCTAATTTCATATTCAGACATGGACATAATGAATCATATAATTCACACATCACATAAATATACAACTCAACAGTACATGAAGTATACTGTATAAGTATAAAGAACAAGAGAGCTTTAAGAGAGCTTTTTCTTTTTTATCATCATGACTTTTGTTATTGAATATTAAATAATAAATTGATGTCCATTATTCTATTTGAGTACAGGTTATGCTCATAATTTCATATCAATTTAAAGCTACAAAGAAAAGCTGAGAAAATGATTTCCCATGTAGTAGCATTGGGGTCAGAGATGGGGATATGAGGCTGAAGACAGAGAAATGATCTTGAGTTTTTAAAAACTATTGTGTGCAGGTTCTGCTGAGAATATTTTGTCAGAGATACATTGGTAAACCATATTAAGTCAGTGACACTATTAAGTCAGTGACAATATTTTCTAAACACAACTTTTTTAGCCAGTATTGCCAAAGAACAAGGCATAGGAAGGAACACAGCTGAGACTTACATAGTCTGAATTCCATAAAGAAGGAATTTGATAAATGAACTGGCCATAGTTTTAAAAACTCTCTTTCCTGATTTTGTATTACTGTCCAATTTCAATAGCAGCTAATGTCCAGATTACTGTACTCGAACCTTTGTAATTTTTTCTTTATCTTAAAATTATCCCAAATGGATTGTAGCTGTACAATACTGCTATACTTAAAGTCTCCTTACTCTTTTTTCCCTGTTGTTAGTGCAGTCTGGTACCACGACGAGTGGGATATGAGCATGCCATTTTTCCTCTTAAAATCAAATAACCATCAATTGAATATAGCCCTAATCTTTGAAATAGAACAAATGAAAGGAACTTTTTGTGGTTTCTAACGATGTCATCTGGTATAACTTTGCCTGTTTTCAACACTTTGTGTGCCACAGGACATTCTTTCCTTCTTGAAATAATACCAGTGAAGCTTTGGAGCTCAAACATGTACTACATGTTTTCTTTTGACAATCTTCATTTACCTAAAACCAAAGGGTTCAAAACGATTGTGACATAAATGCATTCATATCATAGACAAAAATGTTGCCAGGGGATTTAATATCATAAAGCATGTTGTTTTATATTTTCAGAACTTCACTGTCTGCAATTGTGCACTTTATAAAGAATTTTTTAGATGACACAGTGAAGGATTGACTTGTGCATAATTTTCCTAGTAAGCTTCATAAGATCGATATGCAGTCACTATTTAGATATATTTTGACCGAAGACAATATTAATACTTCACGTAGTTGTACTGTAACACTGTATAAGACAGGATTTTAAAAAGTGAATTATGTTAAAAATGCTATGCTTAATCTGTAGATAAAGGGATCCTGCTAAATCAACCAATTGAATCTGAGTACTGTCCCCAGGATATCTGCAGATAGAAACTGTTTTATTATTATTGACCCATTTGTACAATTTATGACATATATGACATGATTTATTAAAAGTACTTTGGTAGAGATCAACCATTAAAATTTGCTAAAAGCAAACAGACTGATTACCTTAGTAATAAACATCAATGGATATTAGACCATCTCTAATTATTTAAACTATGGGGAACGCTAAGATGCTGTGCACTACTCAGAGTCATACAAAAAAGATTATTTTAAATATATCAGTCTTCTCAGTGGAATGCATAGAAAGTGACTATGTTTATTTTGACCATCCAAATCATTTTGATTTTGTGTAAATAATTTTTCTTCCCAAATTGCTACAATTATATAGCCTTTAATTTGGCTTTTACTTTGACATATTACTTCTGTGATTTGCTCAAATATTTTGTGTTTCCCTCTTATATAGTGCATACTCTTTTAAAAAGAAAGAGGGCAAATGTTATGGGCTGAATTATGCACTCCTTAAATTCATATGTTGAAGTCTTAATACTCACAATGTTAAATATAACTGTATTTGGGGATAAGATCTTTAAAGAGTTAAATAATTAGGGTGGCACCTGTGGCTCAGTGAGTAGGGCACTGGCCCCATATACCGAGGGTGGTGGGTTCGAACCCAGCTCCGGCCAAACTGCAACAAAAAAACAGCCAGGCATTGTGGCAGGTGCCTGTAGTCCCAGCTACTCCAGAGGCTGAGGCAAGAGAATTGCCTAAGCCCAAGAGCTGGAGTTTGCTGTAAGCTGTGATGCCATAGCACTCTATTGAGGGCAACAAAGTGAGACTCTGTCTCTAAAAAAAAAAAAGAGTCAAATAATTCATAATGAGGCCTATAAGGTGGGCCTTATCCAATCTGATTGGGTTTTTCAATTTATTTATTTTTGTTTTTGATTTGTTTGTCTTTTTTATTAGATGAGTAAATGTGGACATACAGAGTGACACTAGATATGTACATGCCCACAGAGATAACAACAGAAACACAGAACGAGAGGTGGACAGCTATAAGCCAAGGTTAGAGGCCTCAGGAACCAAGCCTGCTGGCAGAATGACCTGGACGTCCATGTTCCAGAACTGTGAGTAATACATGTCTTTTATTTAAGCTACCCAAGCTCAGGTCCATTTTGTTTTGGCTGCCCCAGAAAACTACTACAGTAATGATGTATATTTGTAGCACTTACTGAGTTTTAGGCATTTTTCTTGTGGAAGAATGGAGGCATTGAATAAACTCCAGGAAATATTTTGTAGTTTACATCTAAGTTCCCTTTGATACCATAATTGAATCAGTTTTTGTAACACTGTTTTAAGCTTATCACTTCACAGTACCATGCGTTTTCCACTCACCCATTGTAGTGCTCTTCATTATGGAATATATATCTGGAGTAATCTGTTGATATTTTTGAGAATTTTAACTATTAAAAAAATAAAAAGCATAAATTTCATGATCTTATAAATCTAAATTGTTTTTACTTTCACAACACTGTCACTTAGAAGGTGCACACAATTCTATCATAGTAGAGTGCACATGTAGAATGCAAAAAAATTAGATAAAAAATACTCTTTTATCTAATTTTTTTATGTCATTACTCCCAGGTTGAAATTTTTCTTATAAGCTGGCAGATTTCTGCACTTCTTAGGAAAAAAAATGTACATTGCAAACTAGAAATATTAATTATAGATTCTTTGTCAGGTATTCACTTTGTAAAATTAATAATAAGAGTACTTTTTTTAAGGAATAAAACTTTGATTAGTAAAGCTTTGAAAGTTTGAAGATATAAGTATGAATGTTCCTAAAGCATTTTACCTGATATTACACTTCATAATATCAGTTTTATTTTTAAATAATATTATTATTTTATTGATCTGTTTTATTAATTTATCTAGGTTTGTACTGTATACTGTCTTTATTTTAACACTGTAAATCCCAGGGACCGGGAAACATCCCAGTCCTTCTAAAACTATTCCTGATATTTACCCTATAATATACGGAATAGAAAGAACAAATATGAAAAAGAATATATTTAGTTTTCAGTTATATTAATAGAAAAGATAAAACTAGAAGGGAATGTATTTTCAGTGTTTCTTTGAACAAGCTTTTTTTTTTTTTTTTTCAATTTTAAATGATTTATCAGTATTTGGGACATGAGGGAAAAAAAATCATGTACAAATTTGTGTTTCTCTTTGACATAATATGAATTAAATAAAGACATCAGAATGGACATATTCTTAAATGTATCATGATTTTATAAATGCAAATATTGTGATTTTGAAAAGAAATAAGGTGACCAATATAAAATTATATTCATATTTTTATGTTCTTTCAGAAGCCTTTATGGTAGTAAATAAACAACTTCAATATATTGCAATGGCAATATTTTTCATTCTTTTATCTTTATTTTTAATTGATGTATAATAATTGTATATATCTATGAGGAACAAGGTGATATTTCAATAACTGTACACAATGTGTAATGATCAGATAAGGGTAATTAACATAACCTCAAACATTCATCATTTCTTTGTCGAGATATTTAAAGTCTACTCTTCTGTCTATTTTTAAAATATAATGAATTTCTCTTTTTATAGTCATCATGTAGTGCTGTGGAACACAGAAATTTACACCTCTTATCTAGCTGGATTTTTGTATTCATTAACCAACCTCCTCTATCACCCTCTCTCCTTCCCTTTCTCATCCTCTAATAGCCAGTATTTTACTGTCCACTTCTATAAGATAAACTGTTTTAGCTTCTACATATGAATGAGCACATGCCATATTTATTTTTGTATGCCTGGGTTATTTTGTTTAACATAATGTCATCCAATCTCATCCACGTTGCTGCTAATGACAGAATTTTTCTTTCCTTGTCAACAAATATTATTCTAACATGGCAAAATTTCTGTTGCAACACTTTTCATTAGAAAGTAATAATATGGTTGTTTCTAAAAAATAAATAAAAATGATCATCTTCTTGGGCACAGTTTTCCAAATTTGCATAATCATAAAAATCAATTGAGCATTTCTGAAAATATGATTTCCCAGAGCCCACCCAAGGCAAAGTGATTCAGAATCAATTAAAGTACTACCTTTTGTGAATTAAGTTTTTTAAACTTAAAAATAAACACTGTAGGATAATATTTAGAAATAAACATATCCTACATCAAGCACACAAAGTGAACTCAGTGTGAGTTTAAAATGACTTGCTATTCTTCCAGAGGCTTAAGGGACCTGGGCCTCCCCGGGACAAACGCAGAGTTGGCTTCCCTGGAGTTAATAATTCCAAAAGCCCATTCTCTGAAGCTGTGCACCCCATGAAGCCTGAGATCAAAGAGCGTGCCACCCTTCCACAGAGATACCGGGGCAGAGGGTTGATGTATGTTAACAACATATTGTCAGAGGTCTATAGGTGTTCTGCCCTGAGGAGAAACACAGTCCTTACTTCATTCTGGGTAAACTGAGTGAACACTTAAAGATACTCTTCCATTAACTCTGTTCCCCTGTGGCTACTTTCTTCTTTATGATTTTGTTTACACACCTGCCCAGAGATTAGTCAGTATCTAGAAGAAGATGTTTACTGTGAAAGTGATTGTGTTGATGTAGTAATAGGATATTTCCTTTCAAGTTGATTTCAGATAGGTAAATTGAGGTAATGGTAAAACTAACAGATAATAGATTAAGTGTGTACATGACTAGAAAGGTATAAAATCAAACTCCTAAATAAAGAACTTCACTACACGCCATCCCATCCCATGTAGTCTGTTTCTTGACTTAATAATTACAGGAGCAAGTTTATACCCACGGCAAAGCTGCTGTTCCTTCACGTCTCCGGTCATGCAACAAACACTTTCAAAATGTTAAGTTCTCTCAAATATGAATAACTGATTCATATTTTTTTCTTCCCTTCCAACCATAAATCCATATTTTTAAACATAGATGTAGAGGATTAGTAAGAGCATTATGAAAAAAATATGCTCAGGTTTTATGCTAAAATAATTATTTTTAGCTAAAATAATTGTTTTGGTAAAAGAATAAAGGGCCTCTTGGAAGAGCTTAATAAGAGGCAAAACTCAGCCAGGAAATTCTTATATTTGTATACAAAATTAAAGATTGAGGCTTAAAGAAAATAAAATAAAATTAACATGTATTGACATTTATTTAATGTATTGAGCTATAGAAATGTCCCTGGTATCTAAGACTTAACAGTGTTAAAAATGAAACAATATTGGTCAAACAGAAATGGTAATTGCTTCTTCTATTGAATTATTGTCTGTTTTTGCAACTTGCATGGAATATGGATACTATTTAAGACTTACTTGATAACAGCTAATATCATAACTAACACATTAAGCTATATAGTATAATTTTCTTCATTTTTTTAGGTGAAAAATCCATATTCAGAAAATAAATAACTCATTAAAAATTTTATCATTAATGTTACATATCAGTTTGTGAGATTCAAGACATGTCACGTACATTCTAAAACATTTGTGCTGAATAGGTGTGAGAGTTCTGAAAAGAAATATTGAAGCAGAATTCTACAACCTCAAGTCACTCTTGTCAGATAATGAGACTTTGATGATGATTTAAAAAATATTAATCATAATGAAGAACCAAGAAAATGAGAAGAATAGAATATTCAAATAGTCTAAAGGGGAAAATGAAAGTCTCATCATTTGAAAAACTTAAATTTGCTAGATTTTTGTTTATGTTTATGAAGAAACATGGTGAAATATGTAACAAATGCTTTCTGTAAAAACATTAATGATATTCCAATTTAAATGTTCCACAATTGAATATGTTTATTCAAATATACTGTTGATGATGATAAACAGGAAATATTTATTTTGCTCTATCCAATAGACCTATTGAATTCCTTAATATGGTTAGGTGTCTCAATATTCAAAAAGTAATTAATCTTACATTACCGTGACAATAACATCATGAAAAACTTTCATAATTTTTTAAAAGCTCAGAAACTGAGCATAGTATAAGAGAACTTTCATGGCTTTATAATTTCAAATAACTATTACAGAGCAAAGCTACATTTCTATAACCAATTTGGTTTTTAAGCAATCAGTGCACCTGCCTCTGCAAGTGAATTATTTTGTACAACAATATCATTCAGGCAAAAATCATTGGTTTACTATCTACTTAATATCAGACAAAATGCTAAGTTCTAAATAATTGCAAAAAATACATAAAAGATAGTAGTAAAATTTGGATTTTTAAAAAATGATTCTCTTAAAGTACAGTTTTAGTTATTGAATATATGTGCATTCTTATGTATAGTATTCCCTACTTTAAATAATATATAAGTGTAAAACACAAACTTATGCAGTTGAAAGCACTATGTAAATGTAATTTGTTCAAGGATCAGAGTCTATTTTCCCTCTTACACTCTACAGAATTTAAACAATGTTTTATTTCAAATAAGAAGGCAAACACATTTTTCTGACCCTTTTGATATTTCTCCCCACATAGGCTTCACCTTAATTTGAAACAAATATTAAGCTTGTCCAGCAGTGGAAGTTTCTTTGCTAGGGGTGGTATATATAAGAATTTCATCACACATCATTCTGCAAACACCCATTACCCCATCCAGGTAAAGAATAAAAGTCCTAACTAGCCCAGTTTCTAAACTCACATCACATGAAATGTAGAAAAAGAACCACCTCTGCCCATCCCCCCTTACTTCCCAATCTACTTCCTAGCATCTAGAAAGCACCACTCTACCCTCTACTCCCATGAAATCAACCATGTGAGCTAGTGCATTTGTAAATTAACTGGAGTTAACAATTTAGCAATGTATATATACATTAAAACATGATAATGTACACAATAAAAACAGTATTATCTGTCAGTTTGAAAAAATAAGTAAGAAAAATGTACAGCATACATCGGAGATACTGTGGGCTTGTATTCATACCACCTAAGAAAGTAAATATAATAAAGACAGTCACACAAAATTTTGGTTTCTTAGTCAGTACAAAAATTTCATGAAAAATTTATATTTTAGTCTATAAAGCATGTAATAGCATTGTGTCTAGAATAACAATGTCTAAATCATGTCTAAAATATCTTAAAATATTTTATTGTTAAAAAGTGCTGACTCATAGAAGCAAAGTGAGTACATACTATTGGAAGAATGGCACTGATAGATTTACTCAACACAAGGTTGCCACAGATCTTTAATTTGTAAAAAAGAAAACAAACACATAAGCTGAGAAATGGAACAATGTGAAAAGCATTACAATGTGATATGCTGGCATAGAAAGGGAGCCAGGTAAAATGTTTGAAAACTATACTAACGACTTTGCAAGGTAGTATAGTGGCACAAATGAGAATGGAGTCAATCCTACCGATAGTTCAGAAGAGCTCCGTAGGAGAGACGTTAGCCAGAAGTTGCCTCTTGAAGAGCAGGTATTGAGGAAAAGATATTTCAGACACAAAGGAGAGGTCGTGCAGGAATCAAACTGAGAACTGAGTATGGTTCCATAGGTTGAATAACGACATATAGAATATAGCAAGTTGTTGCTGCATAATTTAGGATCACAAGAGTAAAAATTTGAAAGATATTTATTACCAGCTATTGTGGAATGTTTAGAGAAACAATATCATACTTTGTATGATAAACTGCTATTCTTTGCAGGAGAAGTTATTGGCGAATACTGAAATTATTAATCCAAATATCTTTTGGTACATATTCTGCTTTTAGTAGTCTGAGAGGAACATAAAAAAATTGCTATTGTAGCAATATTTATAAGTTACATAGTAAAAGATGTAAATGACTATTACTATAAACAATAACTTGTTATGTTATTGTTTTTCATTTTTCATGAAAAATGAACTAATGACTAATTTAAAAAAACTAAGATATGTTTTCATATATATTGGAGCACATGTGTGCTGTAAACTTATTAAATTGTAGAATAGTATGTGTAGCATATTATTTTATTTTAAATAAATATGTGTGAATATTTTTCTTATTAAAATGAGGCTCACCATAGTGCATTCCTATCCAATTAAAGATAATAAAGATATTCTTTTTCTATAATACAATTATCCTTTTGGATTTCTAGGAACTCTGCTTCCATTTGACATAGTGGGCATATCCACCTGCAGTAGGGAGGATTATCTCATTGAGGTATTGGAGGGTATAACTTGTGCCAGATCATCTATTAGCAACATTTAGGCTGCTGTCAAAAGAAATGTTTTACCAGGTAAGGCAATCATTCCTATACAGAGTGATGTCTGGTTTTAAATTACAGGCACGACATTGTTTGGGCTTAGCACACTTGCAGTTCACAGGAGGTAGCAAAGCCCAGGAACAAAGGGCCTGTCTGATGTCCTCTCCATAGTATCCCTGTGTTCCTGCTCCTTTGTTCAAAATAGCTATGATCTCCCCAAAGTGAGAGACTCCCTTGTCTCAAAAGACAATAGTTTTCACCTGCCTTTTTTCTCATGGCATTGCAGGCTATGTTTTCTCTGTAATCTTGTATTAGTTGAAATTTATTGGGCAATAATTTTGTAACAGCAATAACAACCAAAAAATGCAGTAGTTAACCACAAAGGTGTGTTTCTTGCTTTGGCTGTGTGCACTGTGGGTCAGCAGAGGCTTTGCTCTGTGTCACCTCTACTCAGTCACAAAAGATGATACCACAGTCTTCATCTGGATTACGCCTAATTGTCCTGGTAGATGAAAGATGAAAATAAAAGAGGGAAAGAAAGGGAACGGAAGGAGAGAGCAGATTAGGGTAAGGGAAAAGAAAAGACAAAGGAAGGGAAGAAGAAAGTGCTCTAGGGGGTCTCACTTTGGCATTGAGTACTTAAAAATGCTGGCCTCCCAGTGATATACGTCATCATCATTTTCAGTTGCCTAGCATTTGCTACAAAATTCCTCAAACCTGCAAGAACAAAAGAAGTATAATCCACAAAGTGTTTTAAGAGCTCAAAAGGGTATTCATCAAATACCACATTAACTGCTATAAATATATTATATGGGATTACGGCTTAAATATCATGACTTATTTTTAGACCACCTTATTCTCAAGAGGGGCATCCTCTCCCTCCCAACCAACTGTAAGGAAAAGAAATCCTACTGTAGGTAACATTTTTTTTTCCTGTTGAATTGTTGAAGAGATTATTTGAATGAAAGCATCCCCCCTCACAAAAAAAAAAAAAAAAAAAAAAGATCATTGATCACTTTTCTTATTCCTGCTTTCCTGCTATAATTTACCTCTTCGATTGTGGATTCCTTGGCTATGGGGGCATATATAAGGAAGTATAGAAAAGAGGCAACTAAAATTAACATTTCAAGATATTTCTCAAGGTATATGCAAGAGCAAGATTCTCAAAGAGTATAACGAGTATTATAACAACAAGTGTTAGTGGCCTAAACCCTTCTCCCTCCTCCCTACCCAGAACAAAAGGCCTACCTGGCCCCACCCTAAGAGTTTCCCGGGAAAGACTGTAGCCTTCCAAGGCCTTCTAATAACCTGTGGAATCTTCCTCCCCCTACACCCACTTGGTACAGTCAGCATCTTTGCCCAGGAGGGTCTTAGTCCCATTTCATTAAACTTGACCTGAACCTCTCCTGGTCTTATGTTTGGGTACAGAGCTGAACCCATTTCAACTGATACCAAGCTCAGGACCCACATAGAAGACATTGAAGCCATTAACAGCTATAGTAGCCTATGTCCATTTTACTTCCAATACCTGAAGAAGCCAATAACTTCTAGTTTATATTCTTTTGGATGTGTAGTCACAGTGAAATATCATTTTATGATGCCAATATTTTTGTTTCTTTTAGAGACAAATTTCAATTTGCCCATTTGGAGACAAAAGATCTTAACACCTTGCTCAAATGCCCATTATCCTATATGTGGAAGGTGAGGAGAGGTAAGCCAGAGAGAAGAGAGGTTTAGAAAATTAGAGATAAGCACAGTACAGCTGTTATGATTAGACAAAGTAAAAATACTATCATATGTATTATTTTTCATTTAAACAAATGATTTTTTCCCCAAAAAACTAATTTTTGACCAAATAAGAAAACAATATTCACTGTCACTTGAGGGAAAAAAGCTTTCAAAAAAGGAAAATTATAAAAGTAAAAAAAGGATCTGAAAATACTTATAATTGATCTTCTAAATATTAAGCCATATAAGTTTTAATGAAAAATATTTGTTTACTCATTTTTTTTTTTTTTCAATGTGGTCACACTGGAGCAAAACATTTTATAAGTTGGAAATCATAGGTGGCACCCATAGCTCTATGGGAAGGGCGCTGGCCATATACACCCAGGCTGGCAAGTTTGAACCCTGCCCGGGCCAGCTAAACAGCAATGACAAATGCTACCAAAAAAAAAAAAAAAAAAAAGCCAGGTATTGTGGTGGGCACCTATAGTCCCAGCTACTTGGAAGACTGAGGCAAAAGAATTGGTTGGGCTCAAAAATTGGAGGTTGCTATGAGCTATGACGCCAGGATACTCTACCCAGGACAACAGCTTGAGACTCTGTCTCAAAAAAAAAAAAAAAAAAGAAAATTGGAAATCATAACTCTTTTCATTAAATATGTATATTGTTACTCAAAAGTTTTTAATGTATTTACTAAAATAAAAAACCAATACTCAATTTCAAATTAGATTGTTTAATCAACATTACAAATGTAAAGTAAACATTAACAGTTGCATACCAAGGAGGGTATAAAGGATACTGGGAGACTAATGGTCCCTTGTCCTCCCCTCAAGCATGGTAGTGACTATAAAGTATGCATATGTGAGATGTAAAGAAAAAAAAATGTCTAACAAATTTCAAATCTCACTGACTATATAATAAAACCATCTAACATGTTCAGCATTAACCACCCATATGCAGTTACCATGACAAAGACATACTTTTACATATATTTTCTCACAACATTTCTGTGGCGTAGGTACTATTACTGGGCTAATGTTATAAATGAGGAAACTAAAACTCAAGAGTCAAAAGTCAAGAACAAATGGTTGTCAGGATCAGCAATTAAACCCATTTAATTGGTGCCAGAGTCTGACTACTTAAGACTACATTGGGTAGATTTTCAAAATTCACATAATGAAGAGGCTAAATAATGAAACAAGAGGATGGGGATGTAGAGAATATGAAAGCTCTGCTGCTTCTAGAGCTGAAGACCATTATGTGGTTTGTTAATCTGTTCACCCAACAAATATCACTTCTCACATGTGCTGCCTCTTACTCAATAGCGATTGAGATGTAAGAATTTGTTGCACTAAATTAAGTTTTCCACAATCTAGTAATTACCTTTTTCTTAAATTAAGCTTGTAGATTCAAGATTATTTTATTAGCCATTATAAATGGTTTTTAAAAGTGAATGTAAAACACAGATAGGGAAGTATAAATGAAAGAAACTGTGCCCAGGAAAAGGCATACAATATGAAAGGATTAAAGGGGACTGCGGCAAAAACACAAAATTCTTAATGTAAGCCAGGGTCAGAATTTGAACTGTTGAAAGAAGCCAACTTTGAAGGAATTTTAAAGGAGTTAAAATTAATCAGGATTAGTAGAATTGAAATGCAAAGAATTCCCGGCTTGCACTACACAAGTATGGTGGTATATACACTTATCAGGAAAATATATTAGTGGGACATGCAACAAATAGAAAGGCACAGTCTGGTACAGTAAAGAAACCCATGATAAAAATCGGGTAGAAAATATTGGAATATAGAAAACCCAAAGATTTTGCTTAATGTTCTCTGCATTAAGTATGGAGCACTTTCTTTTAGAATTCCTATATTTTAAAGCCTATGTTAAAGTGTTTTATCTGTTGTGCGTTAATTTTTCTGAGTGATGAGAGGTGCAGATCCTGTTTTAGTCTTTTTCAAATGCCTATTCAATTTTCCCAACACCATTTATTGAATAGCAATTATTTTCCCCAATATATGTTTTTGTCTGCTTTATCAAAGATTAGATGGAAATATGAGGATGGTTTCATCTCTGGATTCTCTGCTCTGATCCATAGATCTAAGTCTCTGTTATTGTACCAATCCCACGCTGTTTGGGTTACTATAGTCTTATAGTGTAGCTTAAAGTCTGGCAAAGTGACACCTCCAATTGGTTCTTATTACATAAGGTTGCATTGACTATTTGGGGTCTTTTCTGGTTTTGCATGAAGTGTAGAACTGTTCTCTGTAGTTCTGAAAAAAATGACATTGACATTGTAATGGTGATTGCATTGAAACTGTAAGTCACTTTGGGTCATATAATCATTTTAACAATGTTCATTCTGCCAATCCACGAGCATGACATGCTTTCCATCTGTTTACACATCCTCTGTGATCTCTTTCTTCAGTATTTCATAGTTAAATATATTTCTAGGTATTTTATCTTCTGTGTTGCTACTATGCATGGTATTTCATTTTTGACTTGATTCTCAGCTTGACTATTGTTGGCATAAATTAAAGCCACGGATTTGTGTACGTTGATTTTTAATCTGAGATTGCTGAATTTATGTATCAGTTTAAGAACTCCCTTGTTTAAATCTTGGGTCTTTTCTAGATATAAGATTATAAAACCGGTAAAGAGTGACAGGTTGGCCTCTTTTTTCCCCATTTGGGTCCTCCTTATTTCCTTCTCTCTCCTGATTGCTCTGGTGAGAACATCCAGCACTATGTTGAAACCTTGCCTGGTTTTAATTCTCAGCAAGAATGCTTTCAATTTTTCTTGTTCATTATGATATTGGCTCTAGGTTTGTCACACATACCCTTTGTAAATATTTTTTGAACCAATGACAATGGGCACTCAAGCTTACTATGAAACAGTAAAAATGTAAGATATTCCATTCATGATTTTGTAGTGATTACACTGAAATAAAATTTTGAGTATTTTAAATTAAATAAATTAATAAAACTAACTTTATTTGCTTCTTTTCAATTATTTGTAATTTGACTTCTTCAAAATTTTAATTGCATAGTCTCATGTTGTGTATCTATCGAACAATGGTGCTTTAAAATAACATAATGAGAAACAATCTTTCTTCAGGGTACCCTTTGCACATATCAATGTTCATATATCTGAAAATGGCTTATTTTTCTACTATATTATATCTGAAAATGGCTTATTTTTCTACTATATGCAGATGACCCAAGAAGTTATTTATAAATAGATAAATATTTAATCCTTTGCCTATGCTCAATTAGTCCAAGTTGTTAACAACAAATTAAGATGAACAAAATCAAGACTTAAAATTAGAAAAGCTATTTATTTGACGATTAGAATAAAAACAGAATATAAAGCAGTGCGTCTGGTATAGTCTGAATTTGCTGTTGTCTTGGTACTCCACATTGTTCCTCTGCTTCACTGATAAACTGACCTCAGTGTTCATCTATTAATTCAAAGGAAGCTTTGTGCTTGGATCAGCAATGCCTGACACAAGGGAAAATGAGAAATGGGGCCATTAATATGCAAAGAAGGGCAATGTGGCTAAACTGAAGAGAGCAGGCTTTTGGCCAGCTACTTCTAACATGGCTCATTTAAAATTCCCACTTGTTTAACTAAAAAAAAATTAATGAAATGTGCTGAAGAGAGTTTATAAATACTGAAGAATTAAAAAAGGGTGAAATCTGAAGGGCATAAGAGCAAGTTTTCAACAAATTCTTTTTGATCTATTGTGCTCAGATGTGGGATATGTTACCTCCTCTTGGTTTTATGAATACTTCCATTATTGCAAATGGGTTCTGCATGACCTTTCCATTAGAATAGAGCGATTGTGATAAAATGTCCAGTAAAGTTACCTAAGATTTAAAAAATTAATAAAAATGACTAAATGACTAAGCAAGTATTAGTGGTAGAGATTTGGGGAAAGTCTGGATTGACAGACAAGCTCTGGTTCAATGTAAATTAACACTGGGAATTATACTGAATGTAAGTAGGTAATTCTAAAAAGGCTAGTGATGTGCATGGTTTTCCTTTTCTTTATTAGTAAAATAATTGCTTGAATGCAAGTTTAGTTTCTCAGTAATAATATGTACATAATTCAATAGGACTTTATTTGCTATCTTACCTCACAAGTGCACATTTTCACATATAAATTATGTGAGAAATGTTTGCATGTGTGAAATAGAGAATGAAGACATAAATTAATAATATTTATATTTTTATGGTAGTATCAAAACAGCTCCATGTAAGTAGTATAAAGACAAGAAACTTACATGAATGTTAATTATGCATGGTTTCCTTGAAGACAAGACAATTTAAGATATCATTCATCTTTCCGTATCAGTGAGGGAGTGGTTCCAGAACTGCTACAGATAAAAAAAACATTGAGGATGTTCAATTCCCTTATATAAAATACTATAATATTTGCATATAACCTACACACATTCTTCCATATACTAAAGGATCTTTCCTTACAATACCTAATACGATGTAACTGCTATGTAAACAGATATTATTCTCTATTGATATTTTTAATTATATTATTTTTGTTGTTGTATTGCTTTTTTAAATTTTTTCTTAATATTTATAACCACAGTTTTGTGAATCCACAGATGCAAGAACTACAAATAGAGAGCATCAATGGCACAATATTCAATATTTAAAATTTCTAAAGAGTAAGCCCTTTCAGAAGATTTCTGATGCACTGGATTTATGAAGAATGATGGTGTAGTTTTTAACATTTGAATTAATAAATAGGTAACATTTTTAATTGATAATAAAGCTTCCAACTAAAATTTTGGGCAATCAATAGAATCAACAGTAGTAGTGACTTTTTTTAGAAAAGAAAAAGGCAATAAAATTGTTATAAATTCATAATTGGTCTCTAAAAGACTTAGAAACTTACTATGACTTCTTTACTCAAATTATAAAAAAAGAAAATTAATTCCTGTTTCTTTATGTCATTGTTATTCTATACTGAACCCAATTCTACACATGAATTACCCTGCCATCTTAAATTTTCTTTTTTCTTTGAGCATATCAGGGAGATAAAACCAGGGTAACATACAAGGAGCACTAAGAAATTGAAAATACTTCTCAATACAAAAGATGTAAAACATGATCTGAATCAGAAGTGGCGATTTAACAAAAAATCATGAAGATATTAATATTCATTTATATAAATATAAATATAAATATATTCATTTATATACATATAAAAATTCTTGAAAAGTAAGTTAAAATTTAATAAAAATATAGTGAAGAATAACACGAGATCCTGAACTAAATCACTAGACAATAGAAGTAAAATTATTAAAATAAAATGATGATTCAACTTTATTATACCTTAAATATATAAAAGAGATTAAATAGTAAACATAACATATCCTTACACAATTCATGTTTCTATATTGTTTGTTCTGAACAATAACTTATTCCACAGTAAGGCTGTGTTATGGAAATGTAGCATTACCCCATAACTAATTTTCACAATGCATTAAAATTATAAGACTTTAAAGGACAACTTTCTCATAATTTAGAAGAAAATAATTCATGAAAATGTTTTAAAAACTCTAAAATTTCTTCAAAAGCTATAGTCTTACGTAAGTAATGGTTTCAAGAAGTACTGCAGTTTCCCTCAAATTTTCAGGAAATGATCATAATGTCAGTGCAGACAGTGAAGATGTAAAGCAATTTTCTGTTAAAATACTGATTGTAATATAACAGGATATCATGTATCAGATTCTAACTTTTGATGATAATGATTTTTAGTGGAAGAAAATGCCTCCAAATGGCCTATAAATGTAAGGAAGATGCTGGAGCTCCAAAGCTACAGTTAGATATTGAATGCCAGTGATGCCAGACTCAATTGCCAAGGAAGCTTTTATTTGGCTTCTTAAAATTGAAATAATTTATTGCTTATAGTGTTCTAATTAAAATTCATTTAAATTTATATGCTTGTTCAATGGTTGGTTTATTTTCCTCTGGATAAATTTAGAGTCCTATGATCCTAACTCTATTATTTCCACATTATACTATTTAAACTACAATATTTCAGAACAGGTATTTCTGTTTTGTAGGAAAATAAATTAAGGTATACATACTTGTAATATGTATTATTCTGATCATCAAGAAGAGTTATGTAAGGGCACCATAACACATATAAAAGAAATACAAAATTGTGAGACAAAGAAAATGCTTTACTATTGTTTGAAAGAAATGTGTAAAAAAAAATTACATGGAAAAGATTCACTTGAAGGTGAAGAGAGCTATATACAACTTTTCTTCAAATAAAAATTCTTGTTACATGAAGTATACCATCTTCATTATTCACAAAATGTCAGATTATGACCTAGATTTGAGCCTAATGCAGGAGTATTTGGTGCTCATTATGAGACAGGAATTTTCTAACAGATTAATCTGGATGAATAACTTCATTTCTTCATGAAGTTATGCTTCATTCAATCTTTTGACAATATTAGGACTGATATTTTGTGAAGATATTTTGAGTACACCCAAACAACCGAGAGTAGTTTGATCCAGGCACGTTGAATATTCCTTTTCCTTTAACATTAAATACAAATCTGATGGTTTGATTCTACTTTAAAATAAATTATTCTTTCCACATTTGTAAATGTCTTAGCACAATAATGGAGAGGATGCTGGAAGGCTATGTTAACCAATGTGATGAAAATGTGTAGAACGGTCTATGAAACCAGTGTATGGTGCCCCGTGATCACATTAATGTACACAGCTATGATTTAATAAAAATAAATAAATAAATAAAAATAAATTATACATACATGCACACACTGGCATAAACTTACCCATTAGAGAAATTAAATAATTGTGTTAACTTAAACATCATACTATCTGTGGGTGGCTGATACGGGACTTTCAGGTCATTTTGGGATCCCCTCAAACTTTCCCCAGGGTGAAGACCAATTAGACTGAGGATTGAAGAAACAACCAATAATCAGGAGTATTGAAAATAAACAGATCTTATTGGCCGGGTGGAGACTGGGGAGAGCAAATGACCAGATATATTCCCAGTGTTCCCCACCTTTCCTGGGCAGTCCTCTATTGGGTACTCCAGTGAGTATATGGAAGCTGCCTCTCTCTCTTGCTAAAATACATCAGCTCTGCAGCACACTCTCCAAGTATGAGTATCTGTCCGCTGGAACATTGAGCTGTAACATTTGCCACAGACACAGAGGCCACCTCCTTATTTTTGAGGTGGAAAGACAGAACCAGCCAGTCATTCCAACAATGGTGGGGAACAGATCCATTGGCTCATTATTAAGCAAATGTGTTTGTAGACAAATATAGTGTATTTTAAAGAAAAATAGATGTACATATGTGTGAGAATATTTACACACACACAGATGCTGACTGCTTATTACCTCTATACCACCCACATGTTACTGAAAACACTGATATATAAGTAGAAAAAGAGCTATCTAAATTAACTTTAGTGATTTTAACAGGTAATGTTCAAAAAGTACTCACTATTTACTGCTTTCTTATGTGGTTAATAACAAGACCAAAGAACTTTGTATTCTTCTTAAGAAATATATTTTGTTAAGAAATTAGAGTTGCTCTTCATTCAGTTTGAAAATGCAAAACTGATTCATTATTCATCCAAAATCCTTGAGAGATTATATTTGAACAAATACAAAACTATCATGCTCTCCTTGAAAAAGAATGGGAAATTGGAACTATACACACAACTTAAAAGGATTTTGTTATTTAATTTCTCAAATGGTTACAGTGACTCATACATGATTTTCTTTTCACGAATTATTGTTAGTCTCAGTAATCAAATCAAAATAATTGCTAAAATAGATTTTTATAAAGCTATTTGTCTTGTGTTAATAAAACATTTAGATGTGACTGATTTGTGTAATATATTTTCTAGCTAATTTCTTACAAGAAATAATATCATCCATGTTTTGTGTATTGCACTAACAGCAACATGACAAGTAGAATACAGTATTTATTAAAACTTAATGTACTAGCATTCTGGGAGGCGGAGGAAGGACAATTTCTTCAAGTCTGGAGTTTGAGACAAGATTAAGCAAGAGAGATGCCCCATTTCTACCCCAAAATTTGAAAACATTAGCCAAGCATGGTGGTGTATGCCCCGCTATTCTGCAGGCTGAAGTAGGAGGACTGCTTGAGCCCAGGAGTTTGAGACGGCATTGAACTTTGATAATGCCCCTGCACTCCACCCAGAGGAGGACCCTGTCTAAAAATAAATAAATTAGTAAATAAATAAATAAATAAATAAATAAACAAACTGAAGTTAATATAGCAGGAATCACACTCCCTAGGAAATGTATCTAATGTCTATTTTTCTCAGTTCCCATACATTGCCTTATAACTTTGTAACAGATTTGTGCTTACAGTTTGTTTTCCCATTTTACTAAGAAATTCCAAAAGCAGGAGCTTTCATTTTTTAAAGCTGTTAAATGTGTTATGCTGTTTATTATTTTCCTTTACCCCAAGGATTGCCTTTCTCATTACATCTAGTGAGGAAATGAAAAAAAAAAAAAAAAAAAAAAAATTGAGGATTAAAACACTAGATATTATTGCCTTGGTGTGTGCCACACCTTTTGGGGGCAAGACACGATTGTAGAGGGACTCTGGCAAACAAATGCAATAAGTGTAACCTGGCTTATTGTACCCTCACTGAATGCCCAACAACAACAACAACAAAAAAAAAATGCTAGGTATCTATGTTAGGACTGAAGAAATATAACTCACTAGGGAATAATTTGTCATAGTACTAGTGGAATGGAAAATAGAAATATATATATATTTCTGTCTAATAAATTATATTTTTTAGTAAATATTATATGTGGAAAAAATAAGAGATAATAGTTTCTTTTATTTCACAGCCTTTTTTTCTATTAATGTCCTATATACTAGTATTTTATTAACACAATTTTTATAATTAATGAATTAATGCCTATGCCTTATTATTAACTAAAGTTTATAAGTTGTTTAGATTCACTTGATTTTCACAGTATTTTTTTTTTGCTGTGCCATAATTCCACCCAAATCCCCATATTACATAGTCATATGGCCTCTTAGATACCTCTTGGCTATGATAGCTACTCAGATTTTTCTTATTTTTGACAATTTTCACAATTTTTAGTACTATAGATCAGGTGGGTTATATACTTACAGTGCCCCTCACTTAGTACTTATTTTATATATTTTGCATGATTAAACTAGAGTTTTGAGTTGTAGGAATCACATAGGTTAAGTGTTATTTTAATCAAATCATCAAAATTGCATGAAAGCTATGTGACATCACTGTTAAGGGTGAGGAATTTCTTGCTGTATTTCTCCAGTGCATCCTTACCCCATCAACTTTGATCCTTTCCTTCCTTTCTTCTTTGAGGAAGAAGTCACTGTGTGTAGTCAGCAATTAAAAGGTGAGAACTTATGCTCCTCCTTCAGGCTATAACAGTTACATAAATTACTAGGAGATTTTGAGAGATGAGAGATTTGTCTCATGTGAGATATTTCCCTTCTCCCAATCTATTCATTTATTGTATGTTTTGTTTTAATCATGTATTTATGTCAGTATGGCTTAATGGATATTTACGTTACAATTTAGGTGATAATTTAATGTTATTTAATTTTGTTTTTTAAAACTTTCAAGCTTTGCCCACTGGGAGCTCTTTCACTCTTCTCCTTTCAAACTTTTGGCCTGAACCCAGTATGACATTGGTAACTAAACCATAACTGATTTCACATAACTATAAAATTTATAAGCCTATGTAGTCCTAAGAAAATTACCAAAGCCCTGCTCTAGGATACTGTGAGACCACGCCACAAACAGATGGCACTTCCCCTAGCATCTTTCCCATGCTGTCTGCCTCAAAGTGACCCACCTTCTCTCTTGCAAGGTGTTTTAGAGCTTAAACTGGGCAGTGCCCCTTCCTTGGCCAGAGATCAGGCTGATCCAGCCTCAGCTCAGACCATTGAGGAGGAGAAGGGGAGCTCAAACTCTCCTACAAAAACTGAGGACCATGCCTACCACCTTGTTATAGGCAACAGTGGAACTGGGGACTAGCTTCCACAGTCCACAGCAGGTGTAAGTAACAAAAACCTGGACCACCAGGGTCCTAGTTGACTGCTCCATCACCACAACTGCCACTACCTGTATCACACCAGCTGCTCAGGAGCCTGAGAACCTGCCATGTACCCAGACCTTTGTTCCAACTACTAGCTTCTTCTGAGCAAGCCATGCCAAGGCTCAATATTTGTCCCCAGGGTCATACTAACAACATTGACAGCATAGGCTGCTCTGGCGCCTAAAATGAGGTATATTAGCCTACTGCTTTAATCACTGGGACCCAAACACTGACTCAACTGGCATTCAATGTCTAAGCAAAACATCACTGAAGCCTCAAGTAATAATTGTTCCCTAAGCCACCAAGGAAAGCACAAATACCATTGACCCTGTGTACCACCTAAGATATTATACAAAGATTATGTTATTGTAGGCTCTACTCAATCAACAACATATACACATGTTAAGAAGACATTCTGCTCTATATATGTATCAAACAACAAACAGCATCAGATGTGTATATATCAACTGAAGGGCACAGGGAATGTGCAAAAGTAAGACATATGACAATACCAAAGACCACAGCAATTATACAGCAACAAATACCAATCAAAAAGATTCCTCATGATGCCAGATAAAAAATTTCTGATGTTGATTCTAAATATGATATGAAAGAAATATGATGTGAAAGAAATCTAAAAATCATTACAAAAAATCAGAAAATCAATTCAGGTTATAAATGAGACATTTACTCATGAGATAGCCACTTTAACAGCCCCCCCTACCAAAATACCCCAGCAATTCTGTACCTGAGAAATTTAATTCTGGATCTTAAAAATATATTGAAAGAAATACAAAACTTATTTCAAAGTTTTGAAAACAGACAAGCAGAAGAATGAATTTCAGAACTTGAAGACAGGCCTTTTGAAATAATCCAGTCAGATAAAAATAAGAGAATAAGAATGAAAAAGATGAGTAAAGTTTAAAAATATTTTAAAACTATGTAAAGTGACCAAATTCGCAAGTGTGGGGTATTTTGTACTGGAGAAAACCGATAAAAAAAGTTCATAAACCCTGTTTAAGGAAATAAACATTGAAAACTTTTCAGAGATAGCAAGAAGCTCAGGAATTTTGACATGGGAAGCCCAAGGATACCAGGAAGATATCTTGCAAAGAAGCTGTATATAGACCAAAAGTAAGTAGTGGAAACTATATTTCATGTAAACAGAAACCAGTAGCAGTCAAAAATAGCTATACTTACATCAAGTGAAGGAGAATTAAATCAAAAACATTAAAAAATACAAACAAGTTCATTACATAATCATAAAGAGATTAAGTAAACGGCTTAATGATCCTAAATATAGGTGCAGCCAATATCATAGCACCCAGATCCACAAAACAAATATTCCTGGACCTAAGAAAAAGAGATACAGAGTAACACAATTGCACACAATTATAGTAAAGGACTTCAACATCCTCCTCTCAGCACTACACTGATCATTAAGACAGATGATCAACAACAACCAAAAAACCTGCACTTAAATTGTACTTTAGACCAAATGGACTGAACAGATATTTAGAGAACCTTCTCTTAAATGCCTAAAGAATATACATTATTTAGATCACCACATGGGACGTTCTGCAAATTAGAATACATTGTAGCCACAAAACGAAGTCTTCACAAATTTTAGTAAATTGAAACCATATCAAGAATCTTCTCAGATGGCAGCCGAATAACGCTAGAAATTAATAAGGAGATAAACTTTAGGAAGTATACAAACACGTTAAAATTAAACAACATGCTCCTGAATAATCACTGGGTAAGTGAAGAAATATATACAGATTTGTTTTTAATTCAAACAAATGAAAGTGAAAAATGCAACATACCCAAACCTGTGGGATATAGTAAAAGTAGTGCCTACGTCAAAAAGTGGAGAGTTCACTAATTAACAACCTAATGTCATACCTCAAGAAGCTAGAACATAAAAATAAAACAAAACAGACAAACATACAACTCCAAAGGTAACAGAAGAGGAAACAGCAAAGATTTGAGTGGAACTAAAGAAGTGGCGATTAAATACACACACACACACACACACACACACACACACACACACATATAGCCAACAAAATCAAAATCTGGGTTTTTGAAAAGATAAACAAAATTAATAAACCACTGGTTAGATAAATCAAGAAGAGAGAACAACCACATACACACAATCAGAATTTATTTATGGCTCATTGCCCATAGCACAGTGGTTACAGCACCGGCCACATGCACCAAGGGTGACGGATTCAAACCTGGCCCGGAGCCAGCTAAAACGACAATGACAATTGCAATAAAAAAAATAGCCAGGTGTTGTGGTGGGCGCCTGTAGTCCCAGCTACTTAGGAGACTGAGGCAAAAGAATTGCTTATGCCCAAGAGTTGGAGGTGCTGTGAGCTGTGATGCCACAGCACTCTACCCAGGGCGACATAGTGAGACTCTGTCTCAGGAAAGAAAAAAAAAATGTGTTTGTTTGTTTGACACAGAGGCTCATTCTGTCTGCCTGGGTAGAGTGCAGTAGTGTCATAGCTCACAGCAACCTCAAACTCTTGGGCTCAAGCGATCCTCTTGCCTTAAGCCTCCCAAATATCTGGGAGGTGTCTGTCACAATGCCTCGCTATTTTTAGAGACATTCACTCTCCTCAGCCTCCCAGAGTGCTAGGATCATAGGGGCGAACCACTGCTCCCAGCCTACACAATCAGAAATTCAAAAGGAAATATTACAATTGATACAAAAGAAATACAAGATTATCAGAGACTGTTATATTCTCACCAACTGGAAAATCTAGAAGAAACAGATGAATTTCTGAAGTATACAACCTTCCAAGATTGAACCAGAAAGATATAGAATTCAGAATTGAACCACAATGAGTAGCAAGATTGAATCAGTAATAAAAAAATCTCCCAACAAAAAAAGCTCAGGACCATATGGATACAGGTGAATTCTGCCATGTGTACAAAGAACTAGTACTGATATTATGGAAACTGTTCCCCAGATAGAGAAGAAGACTGTCCTCCTAACTCATACTATAAAGCCCATATCACCCTGATTCCAAAACCAGGAAAGAATGTAACAGAATACTGCCAATCAGCATACCTGATATGCATAGATGCAAACGTCCTCAATAAAATATGGCCAAACCAAATCCAACGGTGTGTCAAAAGGATCTTTCCCAATGATGAAGTGGGTTTTATCCCAATGATGCAAAGATGATTCAACATATGCAAATCGATAAATGAGATTCACCACATAAGAAGAGTTAAAAATAAAAACCATATGATCACGTCAATAGATGCTGAGAGGGCATTCAATAAAATCCATCTTCTTGATAAAAATTCTCACACACACACACACACACACACGCACATATAGCCAACAATGTTTGTATAGAAGGAACAAAACCTCAAAATAATAAAAAACATATATGGCAAATCCACAGCTAACATCATGCTGAATGGGGAAAAGTTGAAAGCAATCCCTCTAAGAACCAGAATAGAACAAGTATGAGCACTTTTACCTCTTCTATTCAACATATAAGTCCTGGCCAGAGCTTCCAGACAAGAGAAAGAAATAAAAAGGCATCTAAATCAGAAGGAAGGAAGCCAAATTATCTCCTTTTTGCTGTTTATATCATCTTATACCTAGAGAGCATACGGAGTTTTCCAATATACTCTTAGATTTGATTGATGAATTCAGGAAAGTCTCAGGTTATGAAATCAATATATCAAAAATTAATAGTATTTCAATACATTGCAATAACCAAACTGAGAACCAAATCAAAAGCCCAATATCATTTCTAATAGCTGCAAAAAAAGTTAAAATACTTGCAGATAAACTTAATCAAGGACTTGACGTGAAAAAGTTCTACAAGAGTAACTACAAATTCCTAATAACATAAATCACAGATGACACAAACAAATGTAAATATATCCCATGCTCATGGATCTGAAGAATCAATATTTTTTAAATGCCTTTACTATCCAATAGAATCTACAGATTCAATGTAATTTCTGTGAAATAACTGCTGTTACTTTTAATAGAATTAGAAAAAAAAACTTACAGCTTATATGGAATTAAACAAGAGCTCAAATAGCTAAAGCCGTCCTAACGAAAAGGAATGAACTGGAGGCATCACATAGCCTGACTTTAAATTTCATTACAAGCCTACACTAACTGAAACAGCATGGTATTAGTATAACAGTAAACACACAGATCAATGGAACAGAACAAAAAACCTAGGAAAAATAAAACAGCATAGCTATAATCTTCTGATATTCAAGAAAGAAAATTAAAACATATGCTGAGGAAAAGGTATTCTGTTAAAAAAAAACAGTGCTGGCAAAATAAGATTGCCATGTAGAGAAGATT
Organism: Loris lydekkerianus; assembly: GCA_963574355.1. NCBI lineage: Eukaryota > Metazoa > Chordata > Mammalia > Primates > Lorisidae > Loris > Loris lydekkerianus. Next base: position 28,066 of record CAUYPK010021536.1, read on the forward strand.
GCAACTGAATCCCTATCTTGCACCATAAATAAAAATTACCTCGGGGTGGATTAAAGACGTAAATGTAAGTCCTAGAAAAACTGTTCTAGACATTAACCTAAGCAAGTGATTTATGACTAAGATCCCCAAAGCAAATGCAAGTACACAAATATAGTGTAGCATGTTTCATAGAGCTATTACTATGTAAAAGTGTTCCATAAAATAAGTTGTTTGTCACATTTTAAGCAATGACTCTTTAACATCTGATTCTAAAAATATGCACAAACTTTACTATTATGTTATTTCCCCTCTTCCCTAGCTGCATAAATGTGTATTGCAGTTCTCATTTTTTCTACTGCAAGGGTAGCAGAAGCATAAATCCTATTATATTTGCAAACCTCAAGTCAGCATTAAAAAAGAGAAATGATACTGCTGCATTTGAAAACGACCTTCTTGAGGCCAAAAAGGAACTAGAGACAATTCAATACTTTTTCTTGATGTTTTTGGCCATTGCATGAATACCAGGCTGTATTTTTTCATCTGTGTATTTAATGTGGAAATAAAAAAGTGATACGAAGTAATATTAATGAAACAAGTATGTAGTGGAGGTGAAAAGTTTAATAAACAACAGAAAACCTAATATTAAGGAAAAGGAAATACATGGCAAAGAATCCTTATCTGCATATTAATTTGGATGGATAGAGAACATTATTGCTGCTACTAAGAAATTGGCTTCAGGTTTCACATGAGTTTTACTTCATAGTAAAAACATCTATTCCATAATCTTGGATCTTTTCAAATATGAGCACACACTCACACACACATACACATATTTTAAGTCAGGTAGGCCAGTGATTCTATAAGGACCAATTAGCCTTTATTTTAACATCTCTTGAGCTCAACATTCTGCTATCAATGGCTGGACGCAGCAGGGCAATCAGAATACGCAATAACACCTCCTCTCATTTCATACACAACTGGGAATAACATGAGTCCAACATCAGGCTGCCAGAGATGAGGAGAAGGTTTGAGCAGTGTAACTTAGCGTGTGCTGAGCACAGGTCCATTTTCAGCTCAGCTAAAATAATCTGCAAGTAATTTTTTCTGCCAAGTAGATAACGTGAGGTGTATATACTAAATGTATACTTTGCTCAAAGGCTATAACTTGTGTAAAATGTCTCTGAAAAACAAAACAGTATTGCATAAACTAATATCAATGTAATCAGTATAATTTTTGTATTACAGAAGTACAAAACAGTACAGAAAATTCTTACATACCTTTACCCATATTAACATTGTACTCACTTGCTTGTATATTTCTTTCCTGCTAACCACACTTGCATTATTTTCTTTATCATGTTATAGAAATACGTAGATACTATATCCCATAAGCTACAAAAACTTCATTATACTTTATGCTAAATGTTAATGCAATCACTAGCCTAGTCCTTTGTAATTCTCAATTCATGAGGGTTAAAGGAGCACAAATACCTCGAAGCATGTTTCATGGTCCCCTAAGTAACAGTGGATCACATTAATAAAACAACACTTTTCACCTAGGGCTGGTCACTTTGAAAGGTAACTGGTAAACATAGTAACATTTCTTTCACCAGATATTTTTCATTTGTTGAGGAACTTAATAGCTCTGTAAGCTAAAATAGCTCTGAGAACTTGACAAGATTATACATAACTTCCAATTCTGGGTCCATTAGAACATTATTAAAATAGAAACCTCTAGTTGAATTACTATCTATGCACTGAATTTTTCTTTGTTGTTTTTGCCTCAGTGTTGTTTTCCACTGTGATGAATCAGATAACTAACCCTATATAATTTCTTGTACTCCAAGAATGTAGCCATTTTTTTTTTTTTTGAACAAATGTATTGTAAATAAGTTATAAACCCTTACCATTAGTATTTTTATGCCGAAAATGTCCATATTTGGCCTATGGTAATTTTTAAGCTATGTATGTACTAAAATGTACATATAAACACATATACAAACACACTTTATTTTAAAAAGTAGAAACAAAATATACAATCACGATCTATGGACGTTCCTGACTCTTAATATATATAAATCTTTTACTATTCTATTTTTCCAACTCATTTAGATTGGCATGCTTTGGTTTAATTAGATGATTTAACAGTCATATAATATTCTGTTTTACACAGTCACCTATTTTTCTGCCAATGAAAATTGGATGTGTTTTTTATATTTGTTATTTGCTATGTAAATTCTTGGAAATACATTCTAGAGTACCTATTGCAAATTTTTTTTTTATTATTTACTAGATAATGAAATGATTACTAGGTTGTAGAATATACAATATTTTCAACATTCATAAACAGAATCCACTTTAAGTTAGTACCATATTATCTGGAGTCACATACTAAGTTATGACTCTGTCATATTTTATTTTTATTAATATTATTAATAAATATTATTATAATATTTTTATTAATTAAATAAAAGTAAACTATTTTAAATCATTTTATTCATAATTTGAATTTCATAATTTATAGTGTTTCTTGGGTTATAATTTATCAAAAGACAGAGTTTGGTTATCTTACTAAATTAGCTGAAGTGTCAGATAAGTTTAATAGTCCATGGTTTAGCACTAATGTTAAAATTTTGGTGATTCTCTCTTCATAATTTGACTAATATTCATCATGCAGACAGGCAAGGCCCTTCTTAAGTGCTTCAATTTTGGAACTTTAATATTTTCCCCAAATACTTTCTGTATGAGGTGCTGCATCTTATACAGAGTTTGTTAAATAACAAACTGCTCAAGTCTTCTCATTTTATAGTAGATATAAGTCCAGTATAAAATGGCTTATGCTGTATGTGGCCTGGTATGTAATCTAAATATTTTGTGGTCAGTTAAGAGTTCTCAAATAGCTTTTTATTTTATTTTATTTTATTTTATTTTATTTTATTTTATTTTATTTTATTTTATTTTATTTTATTTTATGAGACAGAGTCTCACTTTATTGCCCTTGGTGGAGTCCCGTGGCATCACACAGCAGCTTCCAACTTCTGGGCTTAAGCGATTCTCTTGCCTCAGCCTCCTGAGTAGCCAGGACCACAGGCGCCTTCCACAACACCTGGCTATATTTTGGTTGCAGTTTGGCCGGGGCCAGGTTTGAACCCATCATCCTCGGTATATGGGGCTGGCACCCTGGTCACTAAGCCACAGGTACCACCCACCTTTTATTTTTTATTGATCAACGTTATTGTCATTCTACCATGACTAGAAAGTCCACACATTTTCTTTATATACTGTATAATCCCTATGATATTATAATGGATGTATGGCACAATATTGGTTTTATAATTCTATTCAATTCAATACTAGATGAACTCCTTATGAAATAGATACATAGATCAGTGAAAGAATATAAACTCCCCCAAGAAATTCATCAGTGTTATGACACAGTCATGAAAACTTTTTGACACCTTAAACTATACTGACATTATAAGTATAATGCTTTTTAAATATTTGTTAATTTGATACTTTAAGCCAGGCAATGACCACACATGATTATAACATTTTAAACATTCAAACTTATATAAACTTACCAATAACTTTAGCTTATAAATAATGTGCCGATTGACTCTCACTTAAAGGCTTATTTTAAATTTCTATCAAAAATAACCTTGTAAATTTATGATAGAAAATATTTTCATATGATAATAATGAACATATAATCCAATACCTTGAATACAGAATGGATAAGTAGATTTAAATCTAGAGTCTCCTTTAGGAGACTATCTTTCAACACATTCAAAATTCATATGTCACGATGTTTGTGCTGTGTGTTAAACTTTTTTCGGTTTGTTTTTGTGAGATTTAACGTTTGCTTCCTTCTGCGGGTCGTGTCATTATACCACGTGAAGGAACGTATCCGTATAAACTGGAATTGTTCTACAGTTTTCCTCCTCTCCTACCCTTGCTAGACTCTTCAATCAAAAAGCCAGTAGCTGGGGCTGAGCAAGGCGGGTGCTTATGTATCTACATAGAGAGCCAAGAAGCTCCAAAACTTAGAGTCAGAGGCCAAGTAGAATGAGGATGTTGCTAAAAGGAAAAAGACATCCTAGCAGGAGTTGTGAATCACAAAGGAGTATTTCCCAGGAAAGCCATACTGGGGCAGTCGAGATGGCAGGGGCAGCAATGGCTGCGTCGCCCTGATTATTAAAAGTACAGCTGGGAGAGGATGATAAATGCTATAGTTTAAATATTTATCCTCCAAAGCCTCATGATTAAATTTGATCCCTAGGGTAAAGCGAAGGCCTACAAAAAGGTGTGTGGGTGCAGATCTCTCATTGATGGCTTGCTAAGATCCTCATTTTGACAGTAGGTTCTCACTCTGTTTCCACTAGAGCTAGTTCATGAAAAGAATCTGACGTCTCTTCCCCCTTCACTTTTTTCTGCTCTTACCACATGATCTTTGCACTGCTAGTTCCCCTTAACCTTCTTTCAGGAGTGGAAGCAGCCTCAAACCCTCCCCAGTGGTAGACGCTGGAGCCATGCTTCTTACACAGCCTGCGGAACTGCAAGCCAAATAAATCTTTTTTTTATATATAAATTGCTCAGCCTCAGGTGTTCATTTACAGCAACAGATACCTAAGAAAACTCTCACATGGGGAAACTGTAGCCTACCTTAGAAAATTATTGATCATTGAAGTAAGGAAGGTATCATTGGTGAACGAGTAGTTCAGAGCAGGGAATCAACACATGTGAAGGTGATGAGGGCTCAAAATTAGGGATTGTATTCATTATTGAGTATTACACCCAATAAAGAATACAACCCCAACAGAAGTATGTAAAGGGCACACAAATGATAATGGAGAGAAAAGGAGAAAACTAAAGTATACTATACATTATTGGAGTCAAACTGACGATACCTATGGAACTCAGAGATGACAATTGATCAAAAAAGAAGTAGAAATAAATATAAATATGGATACGTACATACATGTAAGTGTATGAGTGTGGGGGGGTATATATTCCTAGTTTTATCTATAGGATGACATATATAGGGAAAATGTAGAATTTAACCTAAGCATACCTTTATTTATGAAATATTTATTACAAAACTCAAAAATATGGTCAACATGTAGAGAATATCTTGTAAATATTTTATAATTTTTCATTTTCTCTATCCTTCTGGGATAGCCTGTATTACAGTATTTCTATGAGCTGTGTCACACCAATCGTGATGAACACAGATAGAAACAAGATTTTTATTTCTATACTCTATTCTCTCCTAAAATGATCTAGGTATCCTTGGAGAAATGTTTAATTCCAGGATCAGAAAATGAGACTGGAGTACTTTTTATGCCAAGAAATAAAGAATAATTGATATATGGCAAGCCACATGGAAATCAATTTTAAAAGATCCTCCCTATGGAATCTGAGCATCTAAATAATAACAGTAACATATTATGGCTCAGTAAATAATATAGAAATTCATGACTCTACTATAAATAAGTTAGTGCATAAGTTAAAAAAAATTCATAATATCTTCGTCCCCTGTACTTATTTAAAACAAAAAGAAAAGAAGGGGAACAATGACCTTAGAATAGATGAGCTAAGAATGTTCATCAATGCTCAGAATCAATAAATAAGTAATGAGACAAAATGCTGAGATCGAATAGGAGGGGAACAACATTGCTTCTTTATTATTCCCGACAATGATGTTTAATCTAAATCTAATTATGATGAAATATCCAAGGAACTCACATTGAAGGGTATTATACAAAATAACTGACTTTTAATGTTCCCATGTGTTAAACTTGCAGTTATAAGATGATTACTTTCTGGAGAACTATTGTATATCATGGTAACTGCAGTTAATAACAATATTCTGTACACTCTAAAATTTGCTAAGATAATATATGTTAAGTATTCTTAACACAAATAAAACTAAATACGTTAATTGATGGGTCTTCCATTTAGCTCTATTATGGCAATCATTTCTCAATGTCTATGTATATTAAAACATCAGGGCACACACTTCTTTTAGAATTTTCAATTATATGCAATTTTCATTTATCAGTTGTACCTTAATAAAGTGTAAAAATAAAGTAATAATACTGCCATGTGTCAAGATCACAAAAGCCAGGTACAGGCCAAAGACCTGTTTCTGATTAAATTAACATAAAATAGCATAATAAATAAAGATGTATGTTTCATCTGGGGCTATATCTCCCTTTTTGAATGGCTGTTACTATCACTGGAGAAATTTGAGTCAGTTTCAGAAGTAGATGATGGTAATGTATCAATATCAATTCCACTTATATGTTTGTGTTGTCATTTTGTAGAATATAATAGTTAATAAAAAACATACACAAAATTTTGTTTGAGGATGATTGGCATCGTGTCAGCAAATTATTCTTAGATGATTCTTTAAAAAGTAAGTTATTTTTAATGTACTTGCCACTTCCATAACTTTGAGATTGTTAAAAAAAAAAAAAGGTAAAAGTAATTGAGTCACCTCCATGCACTAATTGGCTAATAGGATTAAAAACTATTATACATAATATGACTCGTTTATTTTTCTAAGTCAAGATAGGAGAAATTGTCCTTCCCTATTTACTTCACAATATGGGCATTCAAAACCATTTCCCAAAAACTTGTGTGTTTAATCCAATTGTTTATTTTTATTATAGTTATGTAATGATTGTATGGAAAATAATTCATAGATACAAGTCCCCATAGTGCCATTTTTTTTTTTTTGTTCTGCTATCTTTCAATGTTTTCAACAATAAAAGGACTTTGAAGTGTTTTTAAAGACTATACAAAAATTGTTGATTTAAACTTTAATGATAACCCATCATATGGCCTGAGTGCATTTAATGTTTAGTTAAAATAGTTCTTTAATAAGTCCATCACAAGTTTCACTATGTCATCTATGGGCCTTTTTACTGCAGCATCAGCAATTGCCACCATTTTGTCACTTTCTGTCAGTATATTGTCACTATTATCATGATTGTCTTGATTCAGAACCATTTTAGCGATTTCACTATCGGCCAATAAATAAACTATAGCCTCATTATCCATATTAAAAACAAGTTCAATATTCACTCCTGCTTGCTGTCAGACTCTGAAGATACAATTTTTGCACTTGTCAGAAAGCAGGACATCATTTTATTCTTAATATAAAGAATCCTTCAAAGTCACCTTCTTGTTCATCATCATTGAATGCAGTCACAGGTCAGAAGTTGTGTCAGTCAGGCACAATTGTGTCTTTACTCAGTGTGTTCCAAGTGTTAGAAGCAGCACATATAGTATCCTTCATGACAGCACATACAGCATCCTCCATGCTAAATTCTTTTTGAAAACTTATATACCCAATATACCCATGCCTCTGTACATTGCTGCTGGAATACTGTTGAAAGTGTTTTTGTATTACTCTTCATTGATCTGAGGATATCTTGGTCACATAACTAAGAACTCCTGAATCCTTAATTCCTGTAGGGGCTGTCCTACCTGTGCTAGTCAGTGTCTTTCTAAGGCAATAACAACAAAATAGTGATGTTCTATTGGCATTATAGACTTCTGGCATCAGACTTTTATCAGTGGTGAACTTGGAAAAGTCATCAATGAATTTCTCCAAGGCTTCATGATCAACAGATTATTTATCACCACAAACCTTTAAAAATTTAATGTCATGACTTTTCTTAAATTTCTTCAACTACCTATTGAATATTCAGGGTTCCTTTGATCTTCCATGTGTTATAATGGATCTTTGCTTGTTTCCTGATTAGCTTCTCTTTAAGTGGCATGTACCCACTGTGACACTGATATATTCACTCTTTTAATACATGACTGAGATGCTGATATTTTCATGTTTAGCTTTATCCAGTGTATTTCCATTTTGTTTTTTCTTTCTATTAACTTCTGCTCATAATTTCAGCACAGAACTATAGAAGTTTATCCATCTGTTACTTCAGGTCACACATGGTGGTTGTTCCCATGCCAAACTCTTCCGTAACTTGTTTTATACTCACACTGTAGTCCAATTTCTCCAACAGCTTGCTTTCTATGCTATAGATAAACATACTTGTTTAGTCTTTTTCTTATTACTGTTACCTATAGGGGTATCTGCAGGTTTTTTCAACATTTTCAATAATATTTTTACACCACAGAACATAGACTAAGCAAAAAAGTGCAGAGAGTAATGCATACAAGTCTTGGCTCCATGTGAGGTGTGGTGGAAAATGTACCATCAAGATGGTACACGTGCCATTTTTAAATTCTTTGTAGGCATGCTTGTGTGAGGGAATCAGGGTGTGTTCAGAAAAGATGTATTTAGCTGAAGGGGACTTATAAGTTTGTTTTTTTTTTCTCCCTTGGGGATTCTAAATAAACTGCTGTGTTGCATGCATTTAGAGTGCAACTCATCCCATGAGGTCATGTGTAGGATTTTACACTTGTGTCATTATGATGGCAGTGCTCAAAATGTTTCTGATTTTGGAACATTTTGGATTAGCAATGCTCAACCTGTATATACATTCATTTCTTGATCTTATTTGATATTTGGAAAATATCCATTCTCACAGAGTGCTTCAACTTCTGCAATACGAGGCAATATATCTCACATACTTCTTTGGAGTATAGAGTTTAATAGCCCTAGCAGAACATCTTTTTGAGCAAAATTCCTTTAAGAATGATCTCAAGTTGGCATTTCTACCACAAATTTCATGTGTATCTTTGGTATTGGTACCTCTTTGGCTCACTTCTCAGATTAAGCCTTCATTTCTTCTACTTGAGGCCACTTTATCTCTCCTGATTGTTCAATGAAGTCTTATCTGCAGATGAAGGCAAGAAATACACAGGAAAGACACTCCTTTGGACTGATGGTGCACCACAAAAACCCAGCAGCAATCTCTAAAACATAATGCTTTTATTCACATTTCAAAAAATTAACACATTCTTCATATTGATTTTATGAATTGTAGTAAACGCTCCATAATGCCCAGCTTTACATTTGAAGGTAGCAGTTTTAGTATCCTAACTGCCAAAACTTGTAAAGAGCAGCTTATTATAATAGCATTCAACTCATTTAATCACACTGCACATATTTATTTTACTTTCTAGTATAGATTGTAGACATATCCCAATATCATTATATTTTAATTCTCTAAGAATATTTGATTTAAATAAAATATGGGGACTAACTAAAAAAATTAGTGTTTCTATCAATTTCAATAAATGTATGTGTGAATTCTGTAATCATGTTGTCATCAATGCCTACACTTATACCCATATTTAAATATCATATTCATAATGTCCTAGATTGCATACTTTGTAAACATACACAATATTTACTGAGAATTTTTTGGTATGCATTGCAGAATATATCTTAGCTTCCCACAATTACAGTATTTTCTTCTAACTTTAATTATACTATGTAATTATTGAAAACTAAGAATTTGCTCTGAATAAATCATTCAAATTAAATAAATTATTCAAATAAAAATTATCTTCACAAAAATTATAATTATCTTATTTTGAATCAATTTAGTGGCAGATGATCATATTTTAAATTTATTTAATACTAAAAACAATGTCAGCTTTCCTCAAAAGAACATAGTATAAGCAAATTTGGTAGATCTCAGTATCTGAGCACCCAGAAAAAGACAATTTGAATAAATTTAAATTTGTAATTAGAATTAAATTTGAACTAAATTGCTTAGTAGTACAGTACTGAGACCATCACAGATAATTGTGGTTTTTAAAAAACTGTTTATATTCACTTACACTTTTTATTTTACAGAACAAACACTTATACTTTGAAGTACATTTTCAAGTATAGATCACATTTGTATACGTTATGGCAATTCATTCTTCTTCTGAGCAAAATGATTAGGAATTTTTAAAGTCATTCCACACTTCAAAATTAGATTCTTACTCTTTGCATGTTTGCAGTTTTCAGTATTATCCTCATTCCTTCTTGAATTGACTCTTATTTACAAAGTCTAAATATATATATTTTCTAAATGTTTAATTCTGAATATTACATTTTGAGTACTGACAATTTATTTTATGTAGCATGCATAGTAGAACAGAGAATATTGAAATAAGACAAATAACTAGCCACCTGATTAGTTTTGTTACATGTGTTTTTAGTTTTACCTTGTGTTATTTAACATATATATTTATTATTATTATATAATAAATATAATAAATATCAAATAAATATAATATTAATAATATTTATCATTAATATTTATTAATAATAATTTATTATTATTGTTTATTTATTTATTTATTTATTTTTTTTTTTTTAGGTGGAGTCTCACTCTGTTGCCCTGGGTAGAGTGTTCTGCCATTATAGCTCACAGTGACCTCAAATTTGTGGGTTCATGCGATCTTGGCTAAGCCTCCTGAGTAGGGACTGCAGGCCTGTGCCACCACACCCGACTAGTTTTCCATTTTTAGTAGAGATGAGGTCTCACTCTTGCTCAGGCTGGTCTCAAACTCCTGAGCTGAAGCAATCCTTCTCCCTCAGCCTCCCAGAGTGGTAGGATTACAGACATGCGCCACTGTGCCTGGCTTATTATATTATTATTGATTTATATTGCTTCAATTTTGACTTTTATACAATGATATCACATTGTATGTTTCTTTTGGGACTTGATTTTTTTTTCACTTGATAGAATAATTTATCTGAGATTTAATTAATATTAATTTAAATGAAAGAAAACAGAAAAAGTTAAAATATATATATTGAGATAATATTTCACAGGATATTTCTTCATTTATATGGGTTATCTTTAATTTTTTTTATTTTAAAAGCAATTTTCAATATTGAGATTGGGCACATTATTTCTACAAATTGACTGTCAAATTTTAACATTTGAGAGCTATCAAAATTATGTTCCTTTAAAATTTACTGCTTCTGGGTTTTTAGTTACTAATATGATTTTATATATTGATATTTGATTTTTATCTGTGAAAATCTCACAAATGACATGTTATATTTTTGTCTGCAAAGTAGTTTTAAGTTTATTATTTGTTTCTTTTCTGGAGTCACAATACTAGCCTCTTACGAATAATTTATTTCCTCCTAGAAAGGTTAAAATTAATTACTTCAGTAAATCTAAATGTTTGATGAAGGCCAACGAATCATGACCAAGGCCTAGTGACTAATTTTGTTTCATTATACTCCGTTTTCATATGCTATTAGTATTGTAGCAGGAGACTTCAACAGAACCTTGAATTTTTCTTTGATTATTGTACTTCTTTTAGAAAGAGATGAGAAATTCATGGATATTTTCATTATTTCTTAACAAAATAATATATTACCAAAAATATGTAATATCTGAGAAAAACTGTTTTTTTTTTTTATTTGTTTGTTTGTTTTTGTTTTTTGAGCATCCAGTCCTTTCTAGTATTTCCTTTGTTATTCCATGGATTAAATATCCTTTTGTACCTATCATGTAACAAACTTTCTTTAAATTTGGAATGTCTAGGGGAGTGAGAGCAAGATGGCGGCTGAGTAACTGCTCCCCTGCAATTGGGCATTGTGAATCTGGGGATATAAGACTCCAGGCATCTCTGGCTGGTGGGATCTGCCTATAATCATTCCTTTGAGGATACAGGGAGTCAGCGAGAGACTTCTGGACCCCAAGAGGAGGACACAAACAGTGGAAAACTGGCAAGTGGTTGCATGTGTTCTATAGGTCTAATCCCTCCAGGATCTTTAAGTACAGCAGCAGTGAGACTACAAACTGGAAAGGCTCTACCTGTGAACTGTTTTGGTGTTTTGGGACTTGGCAGTCAGTTGAACTGCCTTGGGGAGAGCTTGAGCAGGAGTGAAGAGATCTTTGTGCATTGTCAAGGGCTCTAGACTGAGACTCTGAGCCAGATGGAGCTAACAGTGTTTGGCTGTGGGCTGCAGGGAGCCATTGTGAGAGAACTGCCCCGGCAAGCTCTGCCCTCAGGGTCACAGAGCAAGAATCTGGTGGGAGCTAGTAACCTAGTGACTAAGCAGCCTAAAGGTGGGGAATGAGTTGACTTACAGCCTTAACCTTCAGGTGCAGAGTGAGACCAGTTTTGGCACACAGGGTAAGTGGATAGCCACTTCAACAGTGATCCCAGGGACAAGCAATATCCTGGGATAGCTGCTGCTTAGCCAAGTTTAGAAGTTTAAAGTGCATTTTAAGAAGGCTGAAGAGTGATTTAGGGTCTCCACCCTGTGGGGTTTGAGAAATTAGCAGAGGCATCCAGTTATATCAGCATTGTCATTAACATCTCATACCCCAGAAGACCACCTGTTTCCCAGGCAATATTCAACAAATATATATACTGCTTTGTTTTGGGGTTTTTTTTTTTGTTGTTGTTTGTTTGTTGTTTTTTTTTTTTTGTTTATTTTGTTGTAGTTGTTTTGTTTAATTTCAAACTTTTCCTTAAAGATATTTTCTTTACTTTTTTTCTTTTTCTTTCTTTTCTTTCTCCATTTTTCTAGTTTAAATACAATTTCCCATTGCTGCTTTTTTCAATAATTAGAACATTTTTGTTAGTGTTTCTACCCCTATTATTTGGTTTTTCACCCAATTTTATCCCATAAAGTTTTCTGTTTGCTTGTTTTGGTTTGATTTATAGCATTTTTGTCTTTCATCTCTACTTGGTGGAGGTGGGGTACTGTGTCTGATCAGGTTAGCAAAGAGCTGCTGACCTCAAGGGAACCACCCAACTGGGCACCCCAAGCTGTGCCTCTCTTCTTTTTGTCAATATTCCTTTTACCCACCCCTCTCCTTTCTCTATTTTTTTTTTTTTGTTTTTTTTCTTTTCGCTCGTTCCTTTCTTTCATCCCTTTCTTGCTCTTCAACCTCCTCATCGTTCTGGTCCTGTACCAAAAGGAGTCATCGAAACCTTAGTCCACAGGCACGTGAACTTAAAGAGCAAGAGGAAGTTAAAGAAAAATTATGGCAAGGAACACATAAAAGAAATCACTCATGAGGAAGAATCAGAAGAAAACTCCTGGCAAAATGAAAACTAGTCCAGAGCAGCCCCTCCAAGGAACCATGAGGTAGCTACTTCAGAGGATTCCACCTATAAAGAAATGTTAGGTATGACAAAAAAAAGAATTTAGAATACACATGATGAAAACAATGAAGGAAATGATGGAAACAATGAAGGAAACTGCTAATAAAGTGGAAAATAACCAAAAGGAAATCCAA
>CAUYPK010021537.1:0-40389 GCA_963574355.1 Loris lydekkerianus
TAAGGGTAGCAGGGGAAGAAGGTAGGGTGAAAAACAATGTAGGCCCGTCCACAGGGGATTTTCTAGAATTTCTTTTCTTCTCTTTTCTAGATCTTCTTGGAGTGTTTTGATCTTGTTTTGCACGATCTCAGATCTGTTGGGATTAGTCCTATTAACTGCCAAAAAGGGAGGCATCTGTTTATTTTTACAGGAGAAGTGCTACTCTTTTTTCTTTTTTAATAGAAATAGGATCTTGCTGTTATGCAGGCTGGAAGGCAGTGGCATAATCATAGCTCACAGCAGCCTCAAACTCTTGGGCTCAAGGTATCCTCCCACCTCAGCCTCCTAAGTAGCTGAGAATATAGGCATGAGCCACCACACCAATTTTCTGTCTTTTATAGCAATATTTCTGTAAAGAATTGTCGGATGGCCACCACATTCAACCTTTCACCTCCCATTCTCCTCCAAAGCCTGTCCTTTCAGCAAGCCAAACCCTCCCTTTACCCCTTTACTCTCCTTAATTTATCTTCATAGAAATTAGCACCATCTGTCATATTTACCTGTTTTTGTGACCCACACTACATTTAACAGACATGGTAGATGCTCAGTGTTTTTAATGAATAATTGAATAAATACTGAAAACATATGGAGGTACTCATGAATACAACACAGGACATAGTTACTTTATAGCACAGGGTAGGAGCTCGGTGTCTTAAGTGAATGAATACTCAAACCCCTAAATAAGCACTCATTTATTACTTATATATTTATCCCTAAAATAACATGGTGCTGCAACAGATTCAAAAATGACATGAATGGAACATCCCTGATAGTCCTTAAAGCAGACAAATCTTTAAAACAATTCTAATTTACCTAGAAAATCAAGACATCATGAAGATCCACAGAGAGAAGAAAAAATCGCCTTTCTGAACAAAGGCATAGGAGAAAACATATTACATACAGGGTGGCACCTGTGGCTCAATGGAGTGGGGCGCTGACCCCATGTGCCGGAGGTGGTGGGTTCAAACCCAGCCCCAGCCAAAAACTGCAATTAAAAAAAAAAAAAAAATACTAGATACAGTTGAGACAGAGGAAGTGGGAAGCCTGACTTTGTCACTGCCTAACTATGGGATTTGGTCTATTCTATTTGATTTTCTGAGCATTATGTTTCTCCTCTATAAGGAGATGCAATATCTTATCATTGTTTTAACCACTTTCTGATTCTCAGGGATTTTTTTAAACCTTCCTCTCCCTCTCAGTTCTCCAACAATCTGTCTCCTCCTCAACTGATGACATCACTTCAAACAATGCACAGGAAATAGATGCAGACGGAGGAACTACCTCACCTTGCTGTGACCTCATTCACAACTTGCAGAGGTATCCAGCCACCTGTTTTCCATCTGTGGGTACCTAAGAATAACACACACAAGTAGGCTTTGGTCTTATTTCTCTTACTTTCTAAGGGACTTGACTTCTACTCTCCCTTTTTCTCTTCTCTGCATTCAATTCTTTACATACTAGTATTTTTTTATACCACTCATCTTAAATAACCTATCAAAACAAACAAAACAATGACAATGAAACAATAATGACAATAAGAAATTTTTCATTATATCAATATATTACAATTATTTTCTTCATTTTGGCCAATGACCACTGGGGGGGGGTTCCATATTTTGTTTATTTCATTTTTTATTTTTGAGTATATTATAAACACTTCATACATGTCTTCCATTAAACATGTGTAAGTATTTTTCTAGATAAACTACTTAGCAGTGATATTACTGGGGCTGCAGTTGTATGCATCTTCAATTTTACAAAATAATACCAAATTATTTTCCTAAGCAATTATATCCATTTGCATTCCATGATCAGCGTAAATTGCTTCATTTTCTCACCAAAGGTTATTAAATCAGATTTTTTAATGTTTGCCAATCTGTTTAGTATCAAAAGATTACTTGTTATTTTAATTGTCATTTCCATTAGCATTAAGGAGACTGAGTATCTTTTAGTAAATTTATGAATGACTTATGCTTTTTTTCTCTCTGAAATATGGCAATTCATGTCTTTAGCTCTTTGAGGAATTACTTATCTTTTTGTTATATTTTTTAATTATTTAAGACCTTTATTAACAGGTGCTAGCAGTTTGTTGACTTTTTTGAAAAAATCAAGTTGTAAACTTTTACTACAGAGTAAAAATGAAGTTCTTAAAAATCTCAGCTTGACCAGATGTGAAACACTTTTAAAGCCTTTTAAAGGTATATTAAAAAAAAACAGGCTTTTTCATATTTACTTTTAAAAGTTTGTTATATATATTCTGGATGCTAATTGTTTGTTGTTTAAATGTGTTATGTACTCCCAGTTTGTGCTTTATGTTTTTTGTCTTCTATGATGACTTTTGATGAAAAAAGTTTAAATGTACTCAGGTATTTTAATATTTTCCCCTATGGTATGTGCATTTGCATCATGCCTTAGAGACTTGGTAAAGAATGCTGGTTAGGAACCTAACGTCCGTGGTCAGACTACCTGGGACAGGTGCTACCTCTGCCTCCCACCAACTGTTCAATGCTGGCTTTAGAGGCTTTAGCTGCCTTACCTGCATAGTAGGGATAACTTTGTATATGAGGGCTGTTGTGAGACTAACTATGCTGAAATATTTAATATTTTAAATAATAAGTATTGTCTATTTTTACTTAAGAAATTCTTTCCTATTCTCAGATCATAATATACTCCCTTATATTTTCTATTAGAAGATTTAAAGTTTGAATTTCAGGTTTAATATTTAATTCACATTAATATTATGCATACGTATGGTGTGAGGTGTTGCCCAAATAATATATAATACAGTGAAAGTGATATACAAAGGGACAAGGGCTCATCCTCTTTGCATTGTTCTACTTTGAAAATCTATGCAGCCAAAGCAGGTGCTCATGCAACATTTGTTATATTCATCTCTTGTACTAAAAAATACTATTATTTCCTAAAGGATTTCTACTCATATATGTCCTTAAAAATAACCTAATTGCAGATGATCCCAAAATGTAACAGTCAGAGCTTCAATTTTTATTGTTCTGCATCTTTGGTTCCAACTAACTGAAGATCAAAAATATTTGAAAAAAAAATTCAATAGTAAATGACAGTACAAAAAAAGAATACAAGTTTTATGGCTTGGGCACCTGTAGCTCAGCAGCTTGGGCACCAGCCACATAACACCAGAGCTGGCAGGTTCGAACCCAGCCTGGGTCTGCCAAACAACAATGACAACTACAACCAAAAAATAGCCTGGTGTTGTGGTGGGCACCTATAGTCCCAGCTCCTTGGGAGGCTGAGATAAGAGAATCACTTAAGCCCAAGAGTTTGAAGGTTGCTGTGAGCTATGATGCCACAGCACTCTACTGAGGGTGACATAGTGAGACTCTGTCTCAAAAATAAATAAATAAAATAATAATAATACAAGTTTTAAAACAATACAGTAATAAAAACAATTTACATAGCATTTACTTTTACTAGGTATTATAAGTAATCTAAAATAAATGGGAGAATGTGCATAAGTTTTAGGCAAATACTGTCCATTTTATATAAGGTCCTTGAGCATCTACAGATTTTGGTATTCAGAGGAGGTACAGGACCAATCTCCCACAGATTCTGACAGATGACTATACCTTCATCCCTGAAATCTCCCTACATTAAATATTTACATAAGCAACTGCTCACTGGACTACTTCATTTTCATATGTGTAACAACTATCTTAACTTTAGCATTACCAAAGAATAAGTGTTGGCCCAATCCAAGCTTTTCTCTTTAGAAGAGATAGCATCATCACATTCATTTGCTCAAATCAAGTGATGTCACCCTTGATTTTTAAGTTTTCCTCCCACTTCCAGCCTGATAAATTCTGCTTCAAAAAGCTATCTTAGATCTAACTAACATTGTTCCCAGAAGAGATGTCCATCTTCTGTCATCTGAACCGTCACAGACACTCAGCTATTCTCGCTGATTCTATTCTTGACCCTAGTACTATCTGCCCTCCATTCAGAAGTGAGATGATATGATACATGATGCAATATGATACAATATAAATCTAATACTTAATCCCCACTTTGCTTAAAATTATTCTGTGGCTCTGCATAGCAATCACAATCAAATCTAAACTCTTTACCATTAAGTACAAGTCCCTGGGTGATCTGGCCTCACATTACTTCTCCAAGCTCCTCTTCTGTCCTCATCCTGAGTCAGTATGTGTTAGCCACACACGTTTTCTAGGTCTTAAGCACGTATGCTCATCCTTTCTTCAGGGCATTCCACTGTTGGCTTGGAACAACTTGACACCAGGTCTTTTCCTGTCTTCCTGCATCTTATCAGGTCCCAACTCAAAAGGTCACCTCATCAGAGAGGTCTTCCTTAATCCCAGTGAAAATTGCCCTCCCTCCAGCTGACTATCTTATTTCATTTTCTTCATTTTACTGATCAGTATTTAGAATTTTATATCTGTTTCTACATTATGTCTGTCTTCTACTAGGAACCTGCTCCTTATGAGCAGTGACATAATATCAGTTTCGTAATCCCTAGGTACACACATAATCAGTTCCTCAAACAAATAATGACTGATTGTCAAATATTGTTCCAAAGGTTTTATACACAGTATATTTCATTGAAGAAGAACATATGCAATTTTCATATATAACCATTGAGATGGAAGATACATGAGGTCAATCAGGTTTACAAATTCATCCTAGGAAAAGTGCTACATACCTCATTGCTGAATATCACTATTAAGGCACTCCCCTTGTGAAGGTATGCACCCACGCCAGTGCACAGTTCATCCTTCAAAGCATTTTTTTTTTCTAGTATGAGCTTATAAACTTAACTGCCATACCATGTTTTACAAGCACACCTCTGATGGTGATTCCATAAAAAGAGTCTCAAAATTGCTCTGAAAGGTGGACTTGATGCTGGTGTTTGTGCAATTTCCCAAGGTGGGTAATTCAAAGGTGACAGTGTGATATCCAGTAAGCATGTAGCACTTTTTTTAGGATGAGTTTGTGAACTTAATTGTCCAACCTTATGTAAGTTCTTCTTCCTTCATAACCCTGACACAAATTTAATAAGTGTCAAAAGCAGAGTTTAAACTATCTCTTTTTTGCGATCTTATCACGTATTGACAGTCAATCCAGAGATGAGGAAATATCTTTTCTTGTTTATTTGGGGAGATGTTTAAAAACATCAAAGAAAAAATTCTAAAGAATATAAATAAAAATGAAAAAGGCCAAAGAGAGCCATTTTTAAAGTCTTACACACCATCAAATGAACTTCAGGTCAGAATTGGGCTCTAGATTCACACCCCAGTAGGATCTGTAAGGAAAGTTGCTGTTGCTTCCTGTGATGTGCCTCCGGAGACAATGGTTGTGGAAAATGCTATAAAAATGTAAAGTTGTTCTTCACGCCTTTGCACAGCGCTATTGTCTCCGTTTGTCAAGTTGCAGCCTACACAAGACCACAATGCTAAATAATTTAAGCTTAGAAGAATACAAATCGGATTTGTTAGAGAAAAATAAGGGAGACTTTGAGAAAGAAAATCAAATTCAGAGATCCCATCTATTGTGTTTTGTGCATTGTTACGTCAGAAATCCACAGATTCCTGGCCCCTCAGGCTACAGGTCACAAGTAACCCCAGAAGTAGCTGCTATAAAGCAAAACCCAGAAAAAGTAGGAAGTAGGGCCCCAAAGTGTACATAAATAGCATTGCTACCCTGAAAGACAGGAATCTGGACAACCTGTAAGAGACTTGAATTTATTTTTATCAAGTTTTAAATGTTTATAAATTTCCATAAAAGTGAGGAAGTTTTATGAATTATAACATATAAAACCACTTTCCTAGACCCCGAGTTCTGGGACTATAAGCCTGAAAGAAGACTAAGACTTCAGGAAATGGCACTGGATCCCTTGGGTCTCTCACTGCCCAGGGTGACACTGGTTCCCAGGCTGTAGGGTAACTCAGCTCTTAGGTCTGTGGCTGCTGATAGTGCCAAGGTTAATGGGAGGCAGTCTAGTGCAGGGGAAGCAAGAAGAGGTGAAATAGGACAGTAGAAAGATAACCTGGGGGTTGATGTCAGAGGGATCTCTATCCAAAGTCTGCCCTTCAAGGCATCATGGCTCCAACTTCATTCTCTTGGATCCCTTTACTGTTTTCATACCCCTCTCTCCAGCTTTGATGTTGCCTTTACCTCCAACTTGCCCATACAGTAACTCCTGTCCTCAGGTCACCCTAGGAGTTTACATTCACCCTTCCCGAAATCTGGGGCCACCTTCACCAACAGTGGAGGACTGGTGATGGGGGGGGGGGAGGAGTAAGCTCAGGCTGGGGTAAACTTG
Source organism: Loris lydekkerianus (assembly GCA_963574355.1). Lineage (NCBI taxonomy): Eukaryota > Metazoa > Chordata > Mammalia > Primates > Lorisidae > Loris > Loris lydekkerianus. Next base: position 6,353 of record CAUYPK010021537.1, read on the forward strand.
CATGAACCAGGCGCACCTTACACTGCAGAGTTTCTGGAGCATCAGAAACTCTATACTTACATTGTGTGAGTCCTTGCCAGAATTCATCGCTTGGCTTGACTTCTTTCTCTGCCCTGGCTTGCTTTCCCTACTCCTTTGCTAGCTTTTGCTTAATAAATTACTTGTAATCAAATCCTTATGATAGGGTCTGCTTCTGGAAACACAAACTAAGAAAATAAAGTATCTCAAAGGTTTGTGTTGAAGACTAAGTGATATATTATTGTACCCAGGAATGGTGCTGAGCACATACTAGACCCTCGATAAATGGCAAATACTACCTTATTAAGAAAGAAGTGGAATGTTTTCTAAAATTTATAGCCTTTTACAGATATAATTTGTGGCCCTCCTGATGCAACAGCCCTGACAAATACGGTTCTTGTCCAGCCAAATAGTTTGTGGTCCTTTCTGAGCAAGCTCCTTGCTGTATGTTAACATTCTCCTCTCCAAAAAAAAAAATACTGGATGGAAGGAGTATAACGTATTCATAGGGAAAATACCACTATTTTTGGAATCATGAGTATCTTGAATTTGTATCTGTCAATTACTATTTTAGTTATTTAGTCACAGGTAAACCTCTTAAACTCTCTAAGTCTCAGGTTCCTCATATGTGAAATAAAGAAGAAAAAAAATTCCCACCGACTTTGACAACTTGTGAAGATTTCAAGATTACATGTTGTTTGCCAAACCAAACACAATTTAATGAATATATATTTAAATACACACACACACACACACACACACACACACACACACACATATACATACGTACAGAGAGAGAGATAAAAGGAGCAAGGGAAACAGGATGAGAGGGAGAATTTATAAAGAATTGGTTTATACAATTATGAAGGCTGAGAGAGCCAAGGGTGTAAGTTCCTTTCCAAGGCTAAGTCTGAAGGCAGGAGAAAATCGAGATGCCAATTGTTCAGGAAAGAAGAACAAATTCTCCCTTCTCCGTCGTTTATTGTATTCAGACTCTAGATGGGTTAGATGAATCCCACTCATATGAGGGAGAGTGGCTTGCTTAACTCAGTTTACTTATTCAAATATTAATCTCATCGAGAAACATCTTTCCAGATACCCAGAAATAATATCTAACCAAATATCTGGGCACCCATGGCACAGTCAATGGGACACACAACAAACTGCAAATTGGGGGAAATAACACAACCTCTGTGGTCCCTATTAGAAGATTAAAGACAGAAGGTAGTTCTGGAAACACAACAAGTTCAAACGTGAATTGTCTATAATAGCCATTGGCACACAGTAAAAACTCAAAATACGTCAGTGAAATTGATCTCTGGCAGAAAGTAGAAATTGAGAAAATGTTAAGTTCCTTTGCCTTGGAAGTTGAGAATGGGCATGGTGAGTATAAATTTGAAAACTACTCTCTATGGACACTTTGAAGAGCATATGACAAAAAGTTGATATTCTCTGAGTACAGCATACAAAATTTAGTTTTGAGACACAGAATTTCAGGAAGAAAGCAAAACTAGTCATTGAAATGGATTATTAAGCAGATTGTGAAATTTTCTATTACTGGAGGTCTTGAAGAAATAACATCATATATCTACAATAACTTGAGTCTGATTTTGCCTAAAGGGAGAAAATAGAAGAAATTTACAACTCCCCTCCCTACATGTTTCCTTCTGTAATTTTATTTCTTCAGATTTCTGAGAATCTGAGGTAAAATATTCTGTTTTCCTAACTAGGATTTTTATCACTTGAAAGATTAGTATGTAAAAAAAAAAAAAAAAAAAAAGATAAGGAAATTTTGTTTTCCTTTTTTTCAAACTAAGAGGTTATCCCTACCTACTGCCTATTAATAGAGCAAAAAACACTTCACGTGTTATGCGGCTGTTGCCGCTCCGCTCCACCATAAACATGTCCTGCAGACGTTGCTCCTACTGACACAATGCTCCCCTCTCACCATCACAGCCTCCTGCAGATGCTGCCTCCTCTGACACAGTGCTCCCTGCTAAGCATCACAGCTTCCTGCAGATGCTGCCTCCTCTGACACAGTGCTCCCTGCTAAGCATCACAGACACCTCCTGCAGAACGTTGCTCCTACTGACACAGAGCTCCCCTCTCACCATCACAGACACCTCCTGCAGGTGCTGCCTCCTCTGACACAGAGTTCCCTCTCACCATCACAGACACCTCCTGCAGGCAATCCATCCTTCGAGCAGGTGGCTCTTCAGGAGTTTTACAGCATTTGTGAGTTGATACCAACCATTCTCTTCATCTCTGTCCTAAGCTATTTGAAATTTCCTTATTTAAAATATACTTATTTGTTTTAATATACTAGTATAATTTAAAACTTTTAAACACATAAAATAGTAATATTGCAAGTATATTAATAAAATGTGCTGGGACAGCACCTGTGACTCAAAGGAGTAGTGTGCCGGCCCCATGTACCAGAGGTGGTGCATTCAAACCCAGACCCGGCCAAAAACTGCAAAAAAACAAAAAAGAAAAAGAAAGTGAGCTTTCAATTTGAAGGGGTGCTGCAATAGGGGAAAATTCAAACATGAAAATATAGAATGAGAAAAACAAATTTTAGCACATGAAATAAAATAGGAAACCATGAGTCTATAACTGGCTTAAACATACCCTTCAAAACAACCTTAAAATATCAGTAGCCCCCCTTTACACATGTGGAAAAGTGGAAACGACTTACTCGAGCAAGCTCACAAAGTCACCCAGGGACCGTCCTTTTCCTTCTTTTTCTTTTTTTAAACTATTTTACATTTAAGGAAAAAAATATATAAATATATAGATATAGTTAAGAAGAAAATTTTCTTCCTCAATCACTTAAGTAGTCGATATGAATTTGTACTATATTCAAATGCTTTAAAAGAAGGAAATTTTTGTACATAAGCACAATACACCCATCAAAATCAGTGGTTCAGTTAAATACTAAAAAGAAGGACCTTGCCTGTAAAAGAAACTTAATTAATATTTTTAAATTTGATCTGAACAAAAGGTGAAATGTAAATATATGTATTCTCAAATTTACATATAATGAGTATTTACCTTTGGAATAATGATAAAAAAATACTAACAAACTTATTAACATAGGAATGTATAAAAATGTTGGTAAATTTGCAAGTAAACATTATTTATGAAACCATAAAATCAATTTCCAATTCTACAAATACAAAGATGTAGATGTAGGATTGTAGTAATAATGTCATAATATATGCTGTCATTCATTTTATGGACTATTACATATGTATATACACATATCATCTAAATATGAGTGATTATAAATTGGGATTATGACTAAAATTGTTAAGTAGGAAATAAGAATCTTAGCATTCCTGCACATTGAACAGACACTTCCACATTTATAAATGAATTAATAACTTACATTTCTTGGATTAACAACATTATATATTTATATTATATATCTTTTGTATAAGTATATAAACACTACTTTGAAATGTGAAGACTTCAACTTATAAAAAAAGTAAATAAAACATCAAACATCTACCACTCAATGATGCAACTTTTAATTAAAATTTTTGTAATGTTTCAGATACATGGAAATAGTTGCATAATTTCATGATGGTGAAAATTCCTACTGGGCATGAGCAAAATCAATTTCTCCAACACTAATAACCTCATTATTCTTTAATATTTAAATTTACATTCAGTGACTTTGCTATATTCAAGTGTCAGCTTCACTCAGGTTCATAATGCTGGATACTACTTTTCTTCAAACACAACAAAGTGTTCCTGACTAAAATTTAAAAAATTCCTACGTATTTATCTGATAATTTGCTCTTTATTAAAGCCACATAGTTTTGTTTTGGTTTATTTGTGATTATTTTTGAAAAACGGAGTTAGTTTCTATCCATAAACATCATAAATTCTGAAAGTCTACAAAGTTCAAGTACAAATACACATACAATGCAATACAGAGGGAGAGAAGGAGGTAGTTGGTGAAGGAATTGTACTGACCAAGGAATGGCAATGAACTACAAACAACTTAGCACCAGGAATCAGAGACCCAACTCTACAACTGGTTTCTCAGTAGATACTGAGAATAGAACGTATGGAGTGTAGAATATGGGTCAATCTTAAATCCTTAAAACATGTCATAGGGGTGGATAATAAAAGGAAGGCGGGATATACTAAAAATAAAAGAAAAAAGTCCACAAGCCCAATTAACTTTCTAGGAATAATAACCAAAACAGAACACAATTAGTGTGAGAAAATCTATAAGAAATAAGTTTCTAGGTCAGAATTTTGTATTACATTTATATTAAATATAAACCTTCAATATCTATGAATATGCATTTTAATTATCTTATTAGTTTAAACAATTATTATTTTGGCACCAGAATCATGTTAAGCACTACTGTCTAAGGGCAATATGATTTAAGCTGAATTTGAAATTTTTTTCCAATAGGAAGATAAAAGTTTTGATTAATTTTTTAACATACAAAAGTTTAATATAATTAATCTATATAACTCGGTAAGTTTGGAGGTAAGGGTAGACCCATTAAAATATCACTCTGTGCCACAAAGCTATCCATGCCCTCTTATTTATGATGCTGATGATAAAGGCAACACTTCATAAGATCTACCCTCTTAGCAAATTTTTAATTCTATGTTGTTAATGATGTGCTCTATGCTGCAGATTTGTCATTTATCTTTTGAGACTGAAACTCTGTATCTTTTAACCAATATCTACCCATTTCTCCCTTTCCCCAGCCTCTGGGGAGTTTAATTCATCATTTATAAATGTTATCACACAGTATTTGTCATTCTGCGTCTACTTTATTTACTTAGCATGTTATTTTCCAAGTTCACCCGTGTTGTCACAAATGGCAGCCTTTCCTCTGTTTTTAGTCTAGTAACATCCCGTTGGGTGTACATACCACGTTTTCTTCATTCATCTACTGATGGACACCTAGGCTCCTCCCACATCTTGACTACGTGGAAAAGTGTTGCAATAATGTTGCAATACAGAGTACGGACATCTCTATGAGATTCTGATTTTAATTCCTTTGTAAATACGCCCAGAAGTAGAATTGTATCCTATAGTAGTTCTGTTTTCATTTTTTTCAGGACCTCCCACACTGTTTTTCATAGTGGCTGTATAGACTTACTCTCCCACCTGCAATGTACAGGGTTCTTTTTTCACCCCATCCTCAAGAACATTTGTCTTCATGTTTTTTTCTTAATAAAAACCATCCTACCAGGTGTGAGGTGATAGCATATGTGGTTTTGATTTATATTTCCCTGACAATTAGTGATATTCAGCACATTTTCATGTACCTATTGGTCATTTGTGTGTCTTCTTGGGAGAAAGGTCTATTGTCCAAATTTTTAATTGGATTTGTTAGGGTTTTGACAAATAAATTATAGGACCTAAGAATTTTTAGATAGTAATCCCTTATCAGATATGTGGTTTGCAAATATTTTCTCACATTCTATAGGCTGCCCTTTCATTTATTGATTGCTTCCTTTGCAGTGCTGTAGTTTCTTACTTTGACATAATCTCACTTACCTATTTTTGTGTTTCTTTTCTTTTTCATTTGTAAGTGTATTAGATTCCTTCATTGATAGCATTTTTAAAAGTTGAGACATATGGTACCTAACACAAAGTTCATAATTTTAAAAAGTGTATCTCAGTAGTTTTTAGTATCTTCACTATGTGGTACAATCATCATCACTATCTATTTCCAGAATATTTCTGGAAAACCTATACCTATCGGTAATTTGTCCCAATTACCTTGATATCATATTTAAACATCATGTCCAACGCCAATGTCTGCAAGCTTTTTCTCTGTTTTCTTCTAGGAGTTTTACAGTTTCATGTGTTAGAAGTCATTAGTCCACTTTTAGTTGGTCTATGTGTGGGATATGATGTAAGGCTGCAATTTTATCCTTTTGAATGTGGATATCCAGTATTCCCAACCCCATTTAATAAAGAGACTATCCTGTCCCCATTGTGTATTCCTGGCACTCTTTTCACAGATTTGTTGACTAGGTTTCTTTCTTGGCTCTCTTTTCAGTTTCATTGGTCTATTTGTCTGTTTTTACTGCATTTCTAATTTAAAATTTTTAGAAATCACATTAAAAGACAGAAAAATAAACCAGTGAAATTAATATGATTACTATATTTTATTCAATCCACTGTATCCAAAATCCTTTTCAATATATAATCACCCATAAAAATTTAAGAAAATACTTTACATTATTTTGGTTACTATTGGGACTTCATCTTCTATATGTTTCACACTTAGCACATCTCAACATATATTAGAATTCGCTTCTACATCAAGTAGAACAGAAATAACATAGATTTTTGGTGTGGAGAGCAGATCTTTCTTAAGGTGATAGAATTATGATTACTATTCATATGGAAAAAACTCTAAAGGGAAAGAAATAAAACCAGATATTATAGTTTTAGTTTTCTTCACCACCTTTTTTGTGTTTCAAGATTATCATTCTTTATTCAGAAGGCCTCAGTTTGGGTGCATAATTTGCAAATACTTTTTGATTCCAATCATTAAGTTATCTTCCCTGTCTCACCTCTGCCATGGGGATCATGGTTACAAACCCATATGACCATATCCAAATATTTATCTGCCATTTACTGTGTATCCTTTTCTCTCTTTCACTCTCACTATCACTGTCCCTGTCCCTACTATAACTTTACCCTACCAATGTAAAAATTTAACTACATTGAATACTCACTGTGGCAAACAATATATTTTTAATAAAGTGGTATAATAAAAATGTACTATTATAACTAATTAATTTGAATACATTCTGGAAACCAAATTAAATCAATTATATAAATAAATCCATTTGGAAAATTTGATATGAATCGATCTTACATGAAATGCCAATTTTTAATAAATTGAGGTAATAAACTTCAGACAAGGAGCCAACACAGAGGCAAAAATGAAGTTTGCAATGCTGGTACTATCTAAGAATAATATGCAATTATTAGGCTCTGGTATTATCTAATAATAGTATACAATAATGTATTTTTATATTTTAAAAATAATATTGTGGGTGGAAAATATACATCTTCCTAGGTATTTACCCATGATCGAGGTAACATAACACTATATGATTCACTTATAACAAAAGTCTATATCTCTTTGGGATATAATTCAAAATCTACCAAGTTGAGATTTTAATTTTATTCCAAGAATCTTCCAGACACATTAAATATATGATCTTTAAAATTCATTTGGCAAAATCCTTAGTCTGCAACTCAAGCTTAAGTTCTTTTTATTGAGACCTACAAAACTGCTATTTAAAATTACAGTGGCTATCTATTGTTGGAAAGACACATCAATCCCTCCTTGTGGATGAAAACAGAAACATTTTTTTGCTGTGGCTAGAGAAACATCCCAAATAAGCCATAGTTTCACAAATATAAAGACAGGACACACACATTTTTTTATGCAAAAAAATGTAAAATATTCACTGCCATGGATTCTATTTATAAATGTAAATTGACCTGCACAAAAATAATATCTACAAACCCCATTTTGGGAATGAGAGTGAATTAAATAATATTGTTGCTCATTGAAATTTTTGTGTTCTTAAGCGGCTGAGATGGTATATAAGGGATTTGAGATGGAGAAAACTATAGAAAGCACATACAGATATGGTTTCACCTCAAGCTGCTGTAGTGACATAAAAAGTATTTGCTTACATGGGACATTGACATGTGATACCTGATGTTATTTAGAGAGAAAAATCCAAAATTTACTGATACTATTATCTTAGGCCATTAACCAAGAGTCCATCCACTTTCTTTAAGAGAGACTTTCTTCAAAGATGAACCAGTAAGAAGATTTGGGATGATGGAAGAGTAAGAAATGCTAGGAACCTATCTCTCCACCTACGTAACACTTTCACTGGCAGAAGCTATGTAATGTTATTACAGTAGAATCCCCACAGTTGACCACTTTCTTGTATTGACCACCTCCTTACTTTGACCTAATTTTCACAGACAAGACACACACCACATGTCTGTATCAGTGCAGTATGACTAGTTCTTTATGTTGACACCTTCATATGTTGACCAATTTGCTATAGTCAGTTGGGTGAATCAACTTACAGAGGTTCCACTATATTTTGAAACTTGGGAGTCTATTGAAGGCTTGCAACTTCCAAAGGGAGGCTTGGATGACAAATTGTAGTACATTTCAGTCAATTTCATCACTTAGTGCAGTAGCAGTTACCAATCCCCTACCCATCATCCTGTGTCAGATGGCTTTACATGCGTTCCTAGAGCAGAATGCACAAAATCTGCAAAAGCCAGGGTGGGCATAAAGGACCCTGTTCTCCAAATATCATACATCTCTTTCCTGATCACTGATTGCTGTTTCTGACCACAAAGGTATACTACACAGGGTGTCTAACCTTTTTCTTTTTTCTGCCACACACAGGTAGAATAAAAATTGTCTTGGGCCACACAGTAAATACACAAACACTAATTAAAGATGAGCGAAAGAAAAGATCCATGCATACTTTTCGTGATATCTGACACCACAGGTAAGTAAAACAGTCCTCCAATAACATGCATGTAGCCCACAGACCACAGGCTGGACATTCCTGGAAAAAGATAGGTGGGCGTTGTTGCTACTCTCTCATTGATACAAGTTCTTCCTCCTCTAGTTGAAGTGACTTCCAGTGGATTTAAAGTAATGGTATTCTTTTTTCTGCTTTTCTTCATCTTTCTTGTTTTTCCCTTGGGATCCATACACTATAGACTAGGACATTCAAAGCCAACTACATGTCTGAGGAAAACTGGAAGTGACCATGCATTTCAAAGAAAGGTGTGGGCTCAGGAAAGCCTTAGACTTTAACTTTATACTTCAGCCAGATTCTTGGCATAAAGACAGCCTACAATAATCAAAAAATAAATAAATAAATTTCTTTTAAAAGACAGAAAATCATGGAAAAAAGGAAACTCTGATTTCTACAATTACCACCATAACACTCAAATGTCCAATTTTCAGCAACAACAACAACAACAAAAAACACAAGGCACACAAAGAAACAGAAAAATATGGTTCATTCAAAAAAAAAAAAAAGAAAAGAAAGAAAAGAAATCAACAGAAACTGTTCTAGAAAAAGACCTGATGACAGATTACTAAGAGAAAGACTTTAAAACAGCTTTTTAAAGGTACTCAAAGAACTAAAGGAAGATGTGGATAAAGTCCAGAAATAACAATTGTCAGTAAAGACATAAAATCCTAAAAAGAAAGCAAAAGAAAATTTTGGAGATGAAAATATAATAACTGAAATGAAAAATTCACTAGAGAAATTCAAAGACAGATTTGAGCAAGCAGATGAAAGAATTAGCAAACTTGAAGATGGGACAATAAAAATTATTGAGTCTGTGAAACAAAGAAAAAAAAGTGAAGAAAAATGAGGATTCTAAGACAGCATCAGGCACACCAAAATAGATATTAGGGGCATCCCAAAAAGAAAAGAAAGAGAAAGGGATAAAGAGAATATAAGAAATAATCACTGAAAACATCCCAAATTTGATGAAAGATATGAATATAAACATCAAAGAAGTACAATGAATGCCAAGATGAACTCAAAAAGATACACATCTAAACATCTTATAAGCAAATTTGAGAAAGATAAAAACACAGAGTGAATATTGAAAAGAAAAGATTGAAATGACTCAGCACATACAAGAATTACTCAACATAATGATCAGCACATTTGTCATCAGAAGCTTTGGAAGTCAGAGGCCATGAATCTACATAGTCAAAGTGCTAAATGAAAAAGATTAGTCAACCAAGAATCCTGTATCTGGCAAAATTTTCTGTCAAAGTGAGAGAGAAACAAAGAAACTTCTATATATACAAAAGATGCAGCAATTTGTTACACTAGTCCTGGCATGGAAAACATGCTAAAGGAAATCTTGCAGGGTGAAAAGAAAGGACACTAAATTATAAGTCAACATCACATAAAGATCTCAATAAAAGTAAACACATGGGCAACTATAAAATCTAGTATAATAGTAATTCTAGTTTGAAATTCTATTTTTGTTTTCTATATTACTTAAGAGACTTTTTGAAAAAAGTAATTATTAAGCTTGAAGCTAGTGTTAGTATAAGAATGGTGTATGATCCCACATTTTGACTTCTACATCATTCAAAAGAATAATTCATTTAAAATAAATATTAATTTATATTTGGGGGCATACATGTATGAGAGACAACATTTTTGACATCACCAACCAGAAGAAATAGGAAAAGATATACAAAGGAGCACAGTTTTTATAAGTTACTGGTGTTAATCTGATATGAATTCAAATTAGAGCCTTGTAACTTTGGTATATTAAATATAATCCTTGTGGTAACCACAAAGAAAATACCTATAGAATATGCACAGGAGTGAATAAGTAAGGAATTTTAACATTTTGCCCCATAAAAACAACTAAACACACAAAATAAGTAGTGCAGAAAAATGAAAGACAAAACAGCTATAAGGCATATAGAAAACAAATAGCAAAATAACAGGAGTAAATTCCTCCTTACCAGTAATTACTTTAAATGTTTATGTATTGAATTATGCATTTAAAGACAGACTTGAAGAATGAATAAAATAACATGATGTAATATATGCTATCTATAATAGATTCACTTTAGGTCTAAAGACACAAATAGGTTGAAAATGCTGATATAACACCACAACATTAATGAGTTTTGAGGACATGTAGTAAGCAAAATAAGCTTGTCACAAAAAGACACATACTGTATGGTTTTAGACATATAAGCCACTTAGATTAGTCAAAATTATTAAATAGAGATAGAAAGTAGAATGGTGGTTGCCAGGAGCTGGAGAAGGGAACAAAGGGGAGGTATTATTTAATGGATCGAAGTTTACCTTTAAAAGATAAAAAGAATTATGGGTATGGATGGCGGTGATGGTGGCTTAACATTATGAATGTATATAATACCACTGAACATTATGCTCTTGTAAAGATGGCAGGTTTTATGCAAGGTATATTTGACCACAATTTAAAAAAAAATTGAGAAAAAATGAAATAATACCCCTAATAAGTGAATTAATATTACTATTGTCAGTCAACTTGAGGAGGAAGATCCTGGGGACAGAAAATTGAGATTTATGAGATAGATAGTGGGCCTGAGAATGGAGTAGCTTCATCTCCCTTGGCCTTGGAATAGTTGGAGGTTGGACACTGAGCAGTCACTTGCAATGGCATTCCCTTTGGGGGAAGCACGCTGGCCCTTGCTGTCTACATGGGAGCTACTTGACTGATATGCATGAAAATACTCTATTTCAGTTTCACCATTTACTTGACGTGTGGATTTGGGAAAACTATATACCTCTCTGGGCCTCATATTGCTTCTTGAATGATTGGACATATAATTGGACTGGCCAAAGAACAAAAACCCGCACAGCGAATAAATAGTAAAACTGGGATTCCAGTTGCCATGTGTTTGATTCCAAGGTCCATGTCCCTCCTTGTATTCTAGAAATAATGGATTCTAAGCATATTAATGAAGGATCTTCTCTCTTGGAAACATTTATTGCAGTGGCTCTCAACCTGTGAGTTGCAACCCACAGGAACCGTATTAAAGGGCTGTGGCATTGGGAAGGTTGAGAACCACTGATTTATTGCTATTCATGAGCGCAAAGGGGAGTTAAAGATGTGACTATGAGAGCTGGCCATAGGGCTAAACTTGGGAAGAAAAGAAGAAAACTGTGTATAAAAAAAATGCAGCTGATGGGTGTCTTTTTCAAATATTATGATGTTTCAGTAGGGCCTGTTGAATCACACACATAATCAGTATAATTCCAGAAGCAAGCACGCTTGGCTCAGCAGTTTTAATATACAGATCAATTTTGCATTACCTCCTTCTGGCTGTGAGTGCTCATAGAGGGAGGTCATAAAACATTTATTGGACCAAGGATGCAAATTGAGCAAAGAGTGAATCTTCAGTCTGTGGACAGGCTCTTGAAAGAGACTTGTCAGATGAGTCTGTGATGAGCGTTTGCTCTGCCCTACACCCTATGAAATTTTTATTTTCATTTCCTTTAAAGAATCCACCTCTTTGTAGAGAGGTAGGTGAAAAATTATTTTTATATGTATGTACAGATATACAGTATATGTATGCAGTATAGTACATATGTATATAAATATATATTACTATAACATAATTCATGAGCCATTTATATATTAAAAATAAAAATACATATGACAAAGGCTATTAGTAACCTATACTTGGACTATCATGGCAGAATTATGACAGAATTTCTCCCAGTTATGTCTATTTCATAAAACAGCTTCGGGGACACAAAGAGAAAGTCAACAATGAGTGTAAATGTCTACCATGAACTAAGACATGAGGCCAACAGTACATACTGTGACACAGTACCCAGATAATCAGCTAGTTAGTCACTGGTGTGGGAGAAGTTCAAGGCTCAGAGACTTGAAGCAAGCAGAATGATTTCCACACTTGCTGTCTTACATTTAATTACTCACAGGGTGGGATAGCTGCTAGTGCCCATCTTAATCCATCTTAACCATTTCTCCTAATGCAACAAATGAGAAATGAACAGTGGTTCACTATAATGTAGCTATCTTGACCTAAAGAAGGTAAGACATAAAATACAATAAGCAAGATAAATAAATAAATAAATAAATAAATAAATAAATAAATAAATAAAACAGGGGAAAGGGCATTACAAACATGGCCAGCCCAGTTAAATCCTTAATAACCTTGTATACATGTAGGGTTTTATTACTGGGCATGGTCTGAGGCTTATCTCCATAAAGCCCTGCCTGCCCATTCCAGCTAAGAGTGATTGCCTGCTCTTCTAATCTGCTGGAAAATTTAGATCTTTCTTTGGCAGCTACCTTACATTGTGGTTTGTTTTTTTTTAAGACAATACCTTGGGTGACATGCTAGAAAGGGGCTAGAGGATGTCTTATACTTTTTATTTGCCTAATGGCTAGCAAATGTGTTATGGAGAGCAAGAGCTTAGGCAACATTTGTTAATAAGAATAAAGACTTATGTTTATATTTCTCTTTTAGCAGACAATCACAAAATTATGACAATAATTATAGTACCCACATTAAGAAATATTGTTCTATGCCAGATAAAAGGCAGTATAATTTGGAGAAAAAGAAACAGTTAAGAAGAAAAACTAATAGTTTATGTATAAGATCACCTGGCCATAAACTTCTTGAGGGCAAGAACAGTCTTTTTTATTTAATATCCCAGTAATTAACACAGCCTCTGGTACACAGATAGGTGCTCAATATTTATTTGCTTAATGAATGCTATCCTACTAGCTGAAACGCGCGCACACACACACACAACATTTATAGAACATTTATTGAGATAACTTTTACATTTGAAGAACATACAGAATACATATATAAAAACAGTTTTACCACCCACAATCTAAATCCCCTTGGGCATTTTAATAGCTTTATATATTTTCAAGTTGATCCCTTTTGTTTCACTTTATTCTCCTTTCTCCAAAGAAACTTTTACTTCTCTCCTATGTTTAAGCCTCACTAACTGCCTATTGTATTCCCAAACACTATAGTTTTGCCTGAATCCAGAATGCTGTGTGTAAAGCCCCAGGGGAGGTAGAGTCCCAGGAGCAGCTGCTCAAATCCACATTCTTCCTCAGAAAAATTTTAGTAAAAGAAGAAAAAGTTGAGTCTCTCTAATCTGTCCTCTTATTTTGGAATTCCAAAAATGAAAAGAACGTCTATAAGAACAAGAAGAAAAAAACAATTTTTGCCCTGATGGTGCCCTTTTTTAGTCATTTAATCAGGGTATACCTAAAAAGCAATGTCAACCACACAACTAATTATCTCAGGTTTTTTTTTTTTCTTTTTTTGCAGTTTCTGGCTAAGGCTGAGTTTGAACCTGCCACCTCCAGCATATGGGGCCGGAGCCCTACCCCTTTGAGCCACAGTTACCACCCTTATCTCAGGTTTTTTTGAAAGGGGCAGAGTTGTTTTTAAAATGCCAGAGGTCACAATCTTTCATGCGAACTTTGTGCTTTCAGCAAAAAATATCTTCTTAAGTCTCATCACAGAGTGAGTGAAATCAGAATAAAGTGGTGGATTTGGTTAATAGTAACGTACCAGTGTTGGCTCCTTAGATGTGACAAATGTACATCAACCACAGCAGTGTGAGATGTCAGTAAAAGAGTAAACTATGTGAGGTGTTTTAGAAGTTCTGACTACCTTTTCTAAGTTTTAGAAAATCTAAAACTATCATAAACCGTATGTATATAATTTTTAAAGGAAAGAGAAGAACCCCAGAATACTGATTGAAACTTAGTAACCAGATAACTAGATAGCTCCCAAAGTTTTCCTGAAAAACTAAGTTCTTATAGGGAAGAACGCCCAAACCCTGTTCATAATTGTAGACCAAATGGACACAGGATTGATGGGCTGACGGGGAAGGGATCCCAAGGGCAGCCAGTCAGAGTCACACAGACAAACAACACTCTGAGGGGTAGACGCGGAGAGGAGAGGAATGAAACTTGCCAGTCCCTCACAGGGCTTTGAGCAGAAGCAAGGTAAAGTTACACCTGAACAGAAACCAACCTCTTCCCTTTTCCCTTCTTCAGGCTGCTTATGTGTCTTTGATAGGAGAGCACCACTCTATTAAAACATTCTTTTTGGAGAAAATTGAGTAATAAAATTCAATCAACTGCATTATTAAGAGCTCATGGATCCTGTAAAAGGAGCTGTTCCAAGAAGGGAAAAGTTTTCCAAAGAGGTTAAGAGAATAGATGAATAATGATGATCTTAAGACCAGTGGGAAGACCGCCAGGCAGGGTGGTAGTACAAATGGATGACCTGCACTCTGTGAAGACAAGAGTGTGAGGACGAGGCAGACCCTCAGGTAGGAGAGGGATTTGAGGGAGGGAAGGTCCTGGAAGAGTGGAGGCCTAGGTCATGATAACACAAGAACAAATAATTACGTAATGACATAGGACAAGGGTGGCCCTCAAGCTAAATGAGAAACTGCTCAAGTGATCTTACCTAGGATCCTACAGCTCCTGGGTCTTGGGGAATGTTTAGGCTATTTTTAAATATTTCAAGAGGGGGATTCTGAAAATCTCAGAACCTTAGCAATCGAGGCAACATTAGTCAGAAGTCACAGAACTTAGAGATGATGCTAATATAGATGTTTTCTTCATATACAAGTTGAATTGAGCTTTTTCAAGATATATTATCTAGATTGAGGTTTACCATTGCCAAACCCACAAGCCTCAGGGAGTCCTGAAGTTTTACAGGTCTGGTGGATCTCAGTTTACCTCTAAGAAAAGGAAAAGGTATCTAATTATTTCTTATGAATTATATAACTGATCTCAATTATAGCAACATTCTCCAATAACAGAAGTGTTGAGGCCACTGAGATTAAGCTGAGTCATTCATGAATTTGACAAAATGAGTGCAGAAGGAGACATAAGTGGGGGAATTTTTCCCAAGTGAGACATGGTGACAATGACACCCATTATGAGGGTAGTCCATCTGCCATGCAGAGGATGAAAACTGGAATGAAGTATTGAGGCCAATCTCCCTTTCAGAAGTCAAGGCTACTATAAATTGTTCAACTATAAAGTACATTTTAAAAGAATGTCTTTTTATTCTTCAAAAAAATATAAGCTTGGTTATCCTGCCTCATAATTAAGCTTTTTCCACAATTCTATTCCAATCCACAAATTAGAATCAGTCATCTAAGATCTTTCACCCTTCCTTAAGGAAGAAAGAGGGATCAATACTTATTCTATCTCTATTTTATGTCAAAAACTTTATGTTTAGTCTATGCTCAAATGATCATAGTAATAATACCTTATAAAAATTTTAATACAAAACTACAGAAAATAAAACAAACATGTTTATTTTATTCTCACTCTCCAGAAGCATTTCATTCTTTCTCTTCAATCTACCACTGTTAACAATTAGGTGGCTGTGTTCCCAGGCGTTTTGCATATGACTACAAGCATAAAAATAAACTTATTTTTATAAAAATGATACCTGCTACTTTGCAATCTACTTTTGATACTTAAAATTTCCTTTGCATCAGGATCTTTTCTAGTACAATATGACATAATAACATAATACCTGTTTTAAGGAGGAACAACGTGGCTTCAGAATATTATGTATTCTGCCCAAGTGCGCAGAACCAGTTAAGTGGAATTCAAGCCATTTCTTCCAGGGAAACTGCATCAAATAGAAAAGTTGTAAATTTAGATATTTTAACCTTCATTTTTTAGCTCTGGAATAGGCTAATTTTTTCTGTTAATGGATAGTTTATAAATATTTTGGGCTTTGAAGGCCACATAGGTTTCTCACATATTTTGTGCTTTTTGGAGAATTTTCTTTGCCTACTTTGATTACAATGTCAAAAACCATTCTTAGCCTGGGAATCATGCAAAAAACAGGTTCCAAATTGTGCAAATTTTGTCCATTGTTAAGCCTGATGTGGCTCCCATTGTACCATTTAACCATATCAACTTTTAAAATGCTAACATTTGCTTGCTTGCAAATGAATGTTTCTTCCTTTGTGGATAGACATATATATTTTTAAAATACAAACCAACCTTTGGAAAGTTTGGGATCACTGACTCCATCCGTGTATGTGCCACTCACCATGACATCACCCATCAAGCAGTAAGTTACATGGCTTTGCAAGGCCCAGTCGGGTCAGATGAAAGTGAAGTTTTGGTTTGCCTGAAGCTAACGTTTTGGGAAAACAAAAAGAAAAAAACTTCAAATCCCTCAAGTAGAAGTAACAATAGAATCTTACTTTAAAATATTATGTTTGTAAGTTCGCAAGAATTTCTGATCACTAGAACTGAATTCTTTAATTGGAGACACTAATGATCAGGCCGCTGGAAGATAGCTGCCATTTATTGTTTCAATGAGGTCTTACCCTTCATCACTTCACGTTGTCAAGTCTTGTCTTCTATGCCTTGTCTTCCTCCCCTTCACAGAAGAAAAAAATAACTTGGTATGATATTTATCTCTATAAGGAGGCAGCAAGGTATACTAGAAAAAGTAGGATCTTTAGAGACAGACCTATATATGAGTTCTGGTGACTTTAATTAATAGTTGGGCAAGTCACTTAAATTCTCTAGGCCTCCAATACTTTATTTATAAATTGCAAAGTTGTTAAAGAATTGTAGACCTATGAATACTTATAAAACAATATATTACTATTTTAAGTTATTAGACTACGTAAAACCACAGACAAATACGGCAAAATGATTCCAAAATAGCAATTCTTAGCTGGCCCATGAAACACAAAACCCTGTCTATTTTTTATATCACAAAAGCCTATCAGTATAGTTGCTTTTAAAATTCTACTAAAACTTCCAGGACAAAGGGAATAGATTTTAGAGAATTTGTGAGATCATTCTTTACAATCTGTGCTAAGATACACATTTTTGTCACCTATAAAACAACTAAAAATATAGCATATCTTATTAGAAATATTTTTCTATTTGTAAATGCACATCATTAGAAAAGTAATATACCGGTAACTTCTTTTACCTACATCTAACATATTTTTCTCCATCAACCCGAGCAAGAACAAACAACGCTGATACAATGTCTGTTCCATGTTTAATAATAGATTCAGCAAAGGAAAAATACAACCTAAAAGATTAATAAGAAACAAATATCCAGGTTGGTGAAAGACAAAGTGGCTGTTTTGCTTTACTGCCTGTCAGTAAATATTCATGGCTGGGCTTTGGTCTTTCACTGGGCCCATGCTGCTATGGTTGGCCTAGGTTTCAAGTTTCTATCAATAGCCTAAAAGCTATATTCAAACAAACATTACTCTAGCTCCTTTAGACATACTAACACAATGGGTTTCCATTTTAATTAGGGAGGCTTCTAAAATAGTTTACATCAGAACTGCGCAGAGCTCTGTAACAAATAATAAAGACAGGGATTTCCTTAATTATTTACCATAATTTTTTTTATATATATATTGTGGAGCACCACAATTTGAGAAAAATAAAAGTAAACGTCAGAACACATAGTGTTAAAGTAATATGAACATCCTAACCCCAAATCATTAAATACAGATCAATTTCCAAAAGCTAGGGTGTTTTTATCAGCATCTCAAAATCCTATCAGATTCATCGAAATCCCCCCAACTGTTATTTTTTCCAAGAATGAAAAAACAAAGAGATCATCTTTAATCAGAGATGATATTTCTGAAACTCTTGAGTATCACCCCTTCTGAGACCTTTAGGCTCTATTCCAACAAGCCTCACATTCTATAGTTCTTCTCTTTAGTCCAGTTTCTTAGTTTTTTTTACAGTAATCTTATCAAATATGAGCCTCTCTCTCTCTCTCTCTCCTTACTTCCCTCTCTTTTTCTCCTTCTTTCAGTTGCTCCTCAGTCTCTACCAATTCTTGGCCAGTGTTGAAACTCAAAGAAAAATATCCCAAAATATGGGGCTGTTAAAAGAGAAATGTTAAAACAAAAACTAAACAGTTTAATTCAGCATTAGAGGATTTGTTAATTAGGCAACTCTCCACCTAGAATGAGTTCAGAAGAGTCCAGCACTGCCACATGATTGGAGAAGATGTAAGGACAGGGGAAAGATGACGTACAGGAAACTAAAGTGATGAACAGAAACAGCTGGACTGGTTGCAGCTTGACATTTGCCTTACTTGAGCACGTTTTTGAACAGTTGGCTGCCTTTGATTGACCAACACTTGGTGATTGGTATAAAAGTAGATTACAGTTTGTTTACACCTTCAGTTAGGTTACAGTTCACTATGTACAGAGAAACGTTTGATCCAAAAGGAGGAAATGTTGGACTGAATTTAATTTAACAGTGCTCAGCCACACAGAGCACTTTTGGATTAAAGGAAATTGGAAGGCCTTATAAGCAGCCTGAGAACAAAGGGCTTTCCAACCTTCTCTTATTTCTCCCCCAACCCCCAAGCACAGGGAGGGTTTCTCTCAGAGAGTTCCCTTATCTGAATGAAGAAAGCTTCTTCCAAAAGAATGCAGTTGTCTTATAACCCTTAGGAATCTCATTAAATAACCAGGAAAGATTAACCACCAGGGAAGAGACTAACTTCTCATCTATTCTTCCAAGGGCAACTCTGAGAGATTACCTAAGAGCCTCAATCTGCATAACAAGACAACCCTTGTTCACAGCACAGTTCTGCTCCTTGCATTCCTATACTGGTCAGTCTCTTTCAGTTTCCAAAGAGAATCATTTACAAACTATTGTCTGTCCTACTGGTCAGTTCAATTCCTCAGAGAATCAGTTACAATTCCTCAAAACTCCTTCCATTGACCCATTTTGCTCTCCCTTATAAAGAGGGTGCTATTTCAACTGCCGCCATGTGGCCCTTTTGGGGGTCTTTTATTATAGCCAGAATTTCTCCTCTGCCAAGTCCTTGGTCTCAGAGATTCAAGGATAAATCCTCAGACCACAAGTACAAGAAAGGGCAGATTTTATTAATAGATAACGGTACAAAAGTGACAGGGTCTTCAGCATGCCGAAGTGGGGGGTTCCCATTTAGGCCTTCTGTCTAAGGGTTTGTATACTGCTTTTCTTACCCTAGGGGTTGGGTGGTTTGGGGAGATGGAATGTCATTACCTTGTGGGACCTGGGACTTGAGGGAAGAAGTTAATTTTAAAGTGTGCCTGTGTAGGAATGCAGTATTGTTTTGTTTAAGGTATGTTCTCTGTTTCAGGAGGGGCAGCTTCGCTGGGACATTGGTCAGACTGGCTTTTGGACCAGCATGGGCCTAGAGAATGTGGTTAAGCTTGGTTGGGCCTAGAAATCAGGGTTCATGTACAGCCCTGAGTGGGAGAAAACCCTGTATCAATATTTTGTATGGTTTTCATGCTTATTCACAGTAATACATTTGTGCCTTTAATCTTGTTCATCTGTCTATTGTCAGTTCATTTTAGCAAAAACTTCAAAGGGCAAAAAGGAAGCTTTCTCACACCCTTCAAGCTATGATCTGGGTGCAGCCTATTTGTTCCAACCCCACATCCCTCTCTGCACTCCCTGTTGTGCTTGCTGTGAGGGGTTACCTCCCCAAACCCAGTGGGCCTTATGGGTTACTCACTAGAACTAGAAGGTTCAACCAAGTCATGGACAAATCAAAAGTGAAGGTGTATAGAAACAGAAAGTAAAACTGGAGCATCACAGGCAGTGTAAATAGCAACGTAACTTTGCGCAGGCTTTAGTATAACACAGAGAGATTCTATTTAGGAACAAAGAGAAAGCTTAGAGCACTTCCAAAGGGAGTTAGAAGTGGGTCCCTCTCAGGAGTGAGAAGAAAGAGATGGAGACAGGAAGATCATGTAGTGTTATAAATATCATCTTTCTCTCTATTTGAAATTCTTTGTAATTCTTTCTTTGGTCTCTCTGTACCTTCAGGCACCTTTGTCTTTTTTTATTGATCACTGATTATTATCCTTTTTTATTGATCACAGATTACCTAGGTTACTTCATATCCACATTCCTTTCCCTTTTTTGGTGAAATTTGCTGAGTGCTGATCTAACTGTTGAAGGTTTCCATTAGCCCTCCACACTCCCTTATTCACAGCAGGCCAGGCTTTCTGCTGGTCACCCTTGAAGCCTCTTTCTTTGTCCTTTCTCCATTGTTATTTCCTAAGAATACTACACACACATATGCCTCCATTCTTTAATTTATACTGTTCTCTTTACAAAGCTACAGGGACAAAATCAGTAGCATTTCAAGTGTCAACTGAAGAGTGACAAAGTTCATAAATTTGGAAAAGATAGCTTTATTTCTCATAAGCAGTTGCAGTTTGCAGGTTAGCCATTATGACAGGCTGAGAAGCATAGTCTATGGCGGGAAGCTAGAAGCAGGTACTTTAAGGAAAAGGCGATGGGAACAGGAATTTATACTGAGCAAGGTGGCCAGTATAGCATTTAATAAGCTATAAAAGGAGTCATAAATATTTATGGAAGGAGAGACATGCACATATGCAATTAAGCGTCATGCAACTTCATGGAATCCATGTTCAGAAAATGGAGGCATTAGCATGATCCAAGGGTGGAGCTATTGGTCCTCTGATGTCAAAAGGTGAACCAGAGGATGTGAGAACCCTCATTGCACTTTCTTTGTAGACTAGTCAGAACCACTCCATGTTCAGTGGCCACTTATCAGGAAGGAATGTTGGTCAGTTGTAGTACTAAAGCC
The DNA here is from genome assembly GCA_963574355.1 of Loris lydekkerianus. Lineage (NCBI taxonomy): Eukaryota > Metazoa > Chordata > Mammalia > Primates > Lorisidae > Loris > Loris lydekkerianus. The sequence goes on from CAUYPK010021537.1 coordinate 27,613, forward strand.
ACCAAAATGCAGGAGCAGCATTAGGTCGTTGATTAAAATCTTCACTGGAGCAGGTCTTTCCAAAAGGCTGGTTTTGTTTTAACTCTTTGGAAAGAATATCTAGTGCAGGATTATAAGGGAGGAGGTATAACAAGGCATGTTTGACCTCTCATCCTGTTTTGGCCAGGGTTTCAGTTTAGAGGTTTCTCTGAGGTCCTTTTGGCCAAGAAGGTGTCCACTCCTTTGGTTAGGGACTTGGAATTTCTCATGAGTAACAAACATGTTTAACAGCTATTCTTTTCTGAGGTGCTCAAATTTTTAAATTCTGTACATATGTTGAAATTTATGCTCAAGGACCAGAAATGTGATTTGTCCTAGAAATATTAGTTCACTTATTCTTTCCTCTATTAGCACCAAAATAGAGAATTAATGAAATTTCACAATAATACAGTAAACATGTAGATTCACTTAATACCATATTTTTGTCCCTTCACTACCAACTTATGCTAGTAAATAGAGGGAGACTTAAAATAAAGGGCACCTTATTCATACAATACATAGGTATGTGAGATGCCTTCCACATACTGGAATTTTATTAATGTGAAGATCTTATGATGATTAGAAACTTTGTACTCATTTGAAACAAATCTTTGATCCTGTTGTGACTGAAAATCATTTACCTTGCCGATTATTCAGAGTAATGACAGAGATTATGTGTAATTGTAGGTGAAATTTTAATGAAATAGCAGAGTTTTATTTAGTGATTCCTAGACAGCGTCTGATCCCTCTATTATATGCTTTCACAGAAGCTGAACACTTTTCAATAGTTTATAGTATGTATTTTTATGTTATTTTATTAATATCTCTTCCTCCTATAGAACTGTAGGCCGCATGGGACCACATGTGTTTTGATCACTATCGTATGCCTAGCACTTAGCACAATGCCTAGCACTGAGTTATTGTTCAGTAAATGTTAGTTGAATGAGTGAATAGCACATATACATTGAAATTCTCCTTAAATGAAAGTTTTAAAATGAATCCAGAGCACTGACCTAAGAAAATAAAATGGTCTTAGACTTACAAGAACAATAATCATAGTGTTGATGCTCCATTTACAGGTCAATTTTAAATAAAAAGAATTTTTTTATGCATATACATTCATGTATATACATGTTAAAAAAAAAATATATATATATATATAGAGAGAGAGAGAGACAGAGAGAGTGTAACATTTAAAAAAAGGGTATCCTGGGTGGCACCTGTGGCTCAGTGGGTAGGGTGCTGGCCCCATATACCAAAGGTGGTGGGTTCAAACCCGGCCCCAGCCAAACTGCAACAAAAAATAGCTGGACATTGTGGTGGGCGCCTGTAGCTGGGGCTACTCAGGAGGCTGAGGCAAGAGAATCAGGAGTTGGAGATTGCTGTGAGCTGTGACACCACGGCACTCTACCAAAGGCAAAAAAAAAGCTATCCTATATACACAATATATGTTTGAATGTGCGTACCTATACGCAAACAGTCCTTACCTTACAATGGTATTTATAATTTTTCAACTTTACAATGGTACAACACAACAATGAGCCTTCAATAGAAATCATAATTCTACTACCCATACAACTATTCTGTTTTTTACTTTCAGGACAGTCTTCAATAAATTACATAAGAAAGTCAATGCTTTATTATAAAATAGACTTTGTGCTAGATGATTTTGACCAACCATACACTAATGTAAGTGTTCTGAGAATGTGTAAGATAGATCGACTAATCTGTGATGTTTGGTGTGTTAGTGATAGTAAGTACATATTTGACTTGGGATATTTTCAAATTACTATGAGTCTATTGGATATAAACTCAGCATAATTCAAAGAGTATATTCTTAGATTTTAAGAAGCTTCAAGTCAAGTTTGAAGTTTTAAATATCTTCTAAGATCTTAAAACAGCAGAATACACGAAATGTTATTCTTCAAATTGAAAACAAGATAAATTTAAAAAATATACTTTTGAGTTTAAAAACTCTGACTTCCTTCTATTAATCCACTACAAACTCTTTTTGGAATTAGTCATCATTTATATTAAAACTGATATATAAATTTGTAGAAATTTGATACACAGTGGGGGAAAATTTTCTTAGCAGCCATATTAAAATCTCACTTAAAAAGGGGATTGTGATCACTTGGAAAATTAAGAGCTTGGAGTATTTAATTGATCTTGCAAACTAACAACAGACTTAAAAGCTTTGAAAAAATAGTAATATGAGTCTGTGTAAGGCAAGCTGAGAAATTTGTTACAGGCAATCTCTGGGTTGCAAACAAGATAGGTTCTGCAGGTTTGTTTATGAATTGAATTTGTATGGAAGTTAGAACATGTACATTGACCTATTACCTATAATAGCCTCTGTTCATAAGTGTGAATCATACATCAGTTGGATGTATTTAATTAGGGAAGTTTTTGTAATAGCTTGTTTGTAAGTGCGACTTGTATATAAGTGGGATGTTTGTAACTCAGGGGCTGACTCTATTGCCTAAAGAAGAAGGAAAAATGAGATAATAAGAAAAAAAGAAAGAACGAGAAAAAGGAGAAGCAAAGATGGAAAACATTGGGACTAGATTCCAACTAGGATCAATAAAACCCTCCAGATAGAAATAAATCATGTATTAGATTACCCATTCCTCTGAGATAAACAATAAAAGATTCTTTTACTTGGAATAAATAAAAAAAAAAAAAACCCTGAAAACCTGCTTGAAGGTATCATAAAGCAAAGAAGATAGAACTTGAAAGATCAATATCATAAACAGAAAGTATGCTCATCAAACTCAAATTTACTTCTGCTTCCTCCCTGGGGTTTTACCAGTTTCTGGCATGGGAAATTGAGGCAGAAAGCAATGCCTATAACTGGAGGTACTTCCATCAGATTGGGGAGTGAGAATGAAGGTAGTTTGAAGACACCAAGACTTGCAGGGCCAAGATTCCTGAGAGGAAGGAAGTGCACAGAAGCGACTTAGAAATTTTATGAGCAATGATCCCGACACATTAGCTGACAAGTAAGCTGCACATACAAGATGCCAAGAAGACAAGTAGGAAGGAAGTCTGGAAAGTTAAAAAGCTGATGAAATATAACTGAAGTCTTGTGGTGCTGAGAAGATGACATTTGGAGGCAGGGTCCACCAGGGTGGAATACTTATGGTAAACAACCCACGACAAACAACCCAGAATTTCTGATGAGATCCAAAAAGTCTATGCCAAAGAAATATGAAGAAACTTGGCTAACAAAAGCTGTAATCAAGATTTAACTCTGGTATAATAATTGACCTTGATATATTTGCCTATCTGTAGAAACATAACATCACCTAAATGCTCAGACACAATGTACAGTGTGCAATAAAAGATAGATACACCAGTACTGAAGACCACATAATCCAAAACCCAAAGGGAAAAAAAAAGAGCCACTGGTACTAGACAGACTTGAAAATAGCTATGATAAAAATGTCAAGAAAACAAAGGGAAAGATGTAGAATTTCATCTGAAAATGCAAATCAGTATAAGAAACTGAAGTTCTAGAACTGAAATAATAACTGAGATTGAGATTCGATATATAAGGTTTAACAAGGAAATCTAGATAAAGTAGGGACTTTAATAATAATGTATCAGTAGTTCATAAATTGTAACCAATGTATCATACTAATGGAAAATGTTAATATCAGGGGACACCAGGTAGAAGTTATATTAAAATTCTCTATATGAACCCTGCAATTTTTTTGAAAATATAAAAGTGTTTTAAAATAAGAATTATTTATTAAAAAGTATCTAGAAGTAGAAATAAAATGGAACAAAAATAAAATTACTTTCAAATGACAAGTAATAAAACCAAAAGCTGACTTTTCCTCAGAAACAATGAAAGCAAAAAACAAATACAAGAACAAAAACAAAACTCTTGAAAACATCTTAAACTATGTTTTAAAAACCAAAATAGAATTCAATGTATGGCAAAAATATCTTTTATAAAGACTTTTTAGGCAAATATATATGAGAATATTTATTGCTAGGATATATACCTGAAACAAAATTAAAGGAAGTTTTCCAGATGGAAGAAAATATTTAAGAAAAAGAATAAATGTGGAGGTAATACACTCATAAATGTTAAGACCTCTTATGCAGCTATAGTAATTAAAATATTGTGATCCTGGTGAAAGGTATTAAAAAAGATCCATGATAACAGAAAGGAGATCCCAGAATAATTCTCACACAGTCACTTGAATTTCTACAAATATGCCAGTGCAATAATGTCACTGATTGAATGGTCTTCTCAATAACTGCATCTAAAATAACTAAAATAATTAGAATAATAAACCATGTAGAATAAAACAAAAGAGAATATATTTATAACTTTGGGTTAAAGACTTTTCAAGTAGGAAAAAATACAAACAATGAAGGAAAAGGTTGATAAATTAGATTTTCTTAAAATTGAAATGTTCTACAACTCAAAGAAATTAAGGGGATCAAAATTCAGCCTTAGCACACGTTAAAGAGATGTGCAATCTGAGCAGGTTAGATAGGTATGTATACTAAGAACTTCTTCAAATCGGTAAGGAAAATATTTCACAAGTTAGAGATCTTTTCTCTTCTACTGAGTAAAATCAATAGAAAAATTGAAGAAAGACTTGAAGACATACATTATCAGCAAAGATATTAACTTGGCCAATAAAGAAGGTACTCTTCATTATTCATTAGGGAATGTGTGTGAAAACCACTTTCCAGTGTCATTAAATCTACTGGTAGAGCTGTTTCCTGTTTTTTTTTTTTTCTTGCAGTTTTTTGGCTGGGGCTGGGTTTGAACCTGCCACCTCTGGTATATGGGGCCAATGCCCTACTCCAGTGAGCCACAGGTGCCACCCGAGCTATTTCCTTTTTAATAACAGTTATTACCTCACCAAATGTCGACAGGTTTGTAGAGAACTGGTACTCTGATTTTACTGGGAGTGTGACTTAATCCCCATGAAAAACTGTTAACATCTACTAAATGTGAACATTTACATTATGTTCAATTATAACTAAGTAATTATAATCAAGTAATTCCACCATAGCAATAGGGCAAACACCAATCAATTCATGAGTGTACAAAAACATGCACAATAATGTTCACTGTGGCTGCATTTATAATAGACTAAACTAGAAGTCAGAAGTAGGGCCATGATTTGGAATGTCTTCCTTGAAATTTTCTCTCTCCTGTCTGTGGGTAGGATCAACTGGAGCTGGCAATGCCATCTGAGTAGGGCACCTGAGTTTAGACTATGACTTACATGAGTCTTGATCCCTGTTTCCCCACTTTGGGGTAGTTTCCAATCCTCTACTGTGCTCATGGGGGTCAACCAAATGCCCCAAGGAGATCCAGGACTGTACTCCTGGTCTGGCATAATGGTTTTCTTCACAGAATCATGAGATCGAGTCACCAGAATGGTGCCAACATATTGATTATTTTGGTGATACAAGATAGACACCTGAAAGCTCTTGAATTTGAACCACCTGGGTAGGTCCATGAACCAGATCTTGCCCATAAATCCATGCACTTATTTTAGTGCCCTTCCTAGTCTGTAGTACCTGAGAACAGTGGAGTTGGCACCACGCATTTGCCCATTCGCACCCTGTGCAATCCTCAGCCTCTCCTCTGACTGCACATCACATGTCAGCCAGTCTTTTGGAGTTCGCTGTACCCATGTCCTGCAGAGGCTGTCCAGAGTGATGCTCTGCAATGCCCATGAGTCTTCTCAAACTACGTCTTCTCTTGTTTCTGATAAATGGGACATCACAATATTCCCAGGAGTTATCTTCAGCTGTGCTAAACAAGACAAGAACATTCCTTGTGTGAGTAGGACCACCTCTTGATCTGCTGATGGGCCCTAACCTAGCATTGCTATTGGTGAAAGGTAGAAGTGAATGGTAAAATCAGCACTGAAATATATCACACATTAGGATTGCAGTGATTATGGTCAAAAGAGTTCAAGAGAGGATGCAGTTAGAAGATACTTGGTTCTATGATTACTCAATAAAGTTCTGAATGATAATTTTTTTTTAATTTTTTTTTTTTTTTGTAGAGACAGAATCTCACTTTATTGCCCTTGGTAGAGTGCCATGGCATCACATAGCTCACAGCAATCTCCAACTCCTGGGCTTAGGTGATTCTCTTGCCTCAGCCTCCCAAGTAGCTGGGACTACAGGTACCTGCCACAATGCCTGGCTATTTTTTTATTGCAGTTTGGCAGGGGCCGGGTTTGAACCTGCTACTCTCAGTATATGGGGCCAGAACCATACCCACTGAGCCACAGGTGCTGCCCTCTGAATGATAAATTTTTAACATGACTAGAAAATAAATTATTTTTTACATTTTACTGCATATTCTGGATAAGATGGCATTTGTGGCCATACTCAATGAAGTAAAATCATAATCTTTGAAAGAGGTATTAGAAACTAATATTCACAGGTGGCACAAAAGTTGATGCTATAGCATGAGAAATAAAGTAAGAGGCATTTACTAAAAGGTATTAGGGAGGCAAGAATATCTATATTGTTTAAATACCAATAAGTTCTGAAAAGCCACAGCATTATATATAATAATGGTGCCGCTACCTTTTCCCAGTGTCAGGAATAAGAACATTAGCCAGGAACAAGACATTTGATAATAACGAACTTAAAGAGGCTGGGTGCAGTGGCTCACACCCGTAATCCCGGCACTTTAGGAGGCCAAGGAAAGAGGATAGCTTGAGGCCAGAAGTCTGAACCAGACTGGGCAATATGCCAACACTGCAACTCTGTAAAAAATAAAAAAAATCTGGGTGTGGGATTATGCACCTATTGTCCTGGCTACTCAGGAGGTTAAAGCAAGAGGATGGCTTGAATGTAGGAGTTTAATGTCACAGTGAGCTATGCTATGAGGGCACCAGTGCCCTGCAACCTGGGCAACCGCGAGTGAAAACTTGTCTCTAAAACAAAAACAACAGCAAAAGCAAACAAACAGAAAACCATGAAATGAAGAAAATGAAGAGATATTTTCTGAACAGAAAATTACCTGGACATTATGAAAAAGTTTTATGTCTATTCATTAGAAAACAAGCAAATATATAAGTACCTCTTCTCTACTCATTATTCTGAATATTTATTCATAAATCACTATATTCACATGGGCCCATCAATTTTGTAATACATTTTTAATCAAATGGTTTATATAGACAAGGACCCTGCCAAAAAAAATATATATATATATAAAAGTATTGCCCAGGATTTCATGTACCCTAGGGATGGTCCTGCCAACCATGCATCCTTCAAGAATAAAATTAATAAATATTATACAACAGTGAGAATGTATTAAAACTAAATGCAATTAATATGGATGAATCTCATGAAAGAGAAAAAACACAAAAAAGTACCCACTCTATGATCTATATATATAACTATCCAAAACAGGCAAAATTAATATAAGGTGGTGGAATTATCAGGATAGTCGTTACCCTTAAGAGGTGGTGTGATAGTTATTAATTAGAAGAGGGTTTGAAATTTGTCCCCCCCTTAAAAACTTGGAAGGCCATTTCATTATCATATAAAAAATGTTCTAAATTTTTGTTTTATCTTATTTTTGTTTCCATATTTTCAAACTGTGCTTGACAATTCTTAATGTGCTGTTTAGTCATTCCTGATGCAATAGCCTATGTGTTTGTTAAAAGATACATCATGAAAAATCTACAGATACATTTTCAGTAGTCTCTCCTGTTACATTACGTTGAGATGACATATTTGAATTTTGAAATGATTTGATTCTCAGGGGATATCCCATGATTTAATGTTTTCCCTTGTTATAATATGCTGATATTTCTGCCTTTTCTATACTATCCTCCCCTGTATTTCTCTGTTTTTATAACTAATATGTTGAAAAGTAAAAAACTCGGAAGGTGCAATGGAAAATTGGAAAAGAAACGATGAAACATTGTGATATTGGCCATGTTCTGGTGATCTACTTACCCACTCATCTCATTTTTCACCTCAGACTGATCATAACATATAAACATGCCTACTGGTATAACCTTATTTATAATTTAATCTCTACTTTTGTAGGAGTTTTTACTTATTTTAAAATCATAAACATTTTAAATCTTCTGCAGTGTTCACAGATGCTAAAGTTTAGCCAGTAAGGTTTCTGCAACAACAACTCCATTTTCTATCACCTACTATCAAGACGAAGTCATCCTTCTGGGGCTAAATTAATTCCTACATGGTCTCAGACTTAGGCCAAATCTTTGGCAAAGTCAGAGCAAAACAAAGTCCTAAGTACAAGTATCTTGCTTAGAAAGCAATTGAGGACATTAGAAAGGAATTGAAACCTAAAAATCAATTGAATTTTAAGACACAAAAACTTTCCAGTTATTCTGTTCAGACTAAGAAATAGTCTCTTAGGAATTTTCCCAAAGAAAAAGGAAGGTTTTACAAAGAATTACACATAAAATGGCACTTTAAAATGCAATTAGAAGGTCCCAGAGCCTACGTGTAGTTTGTTTGAAGCCTCCAGATTTGTCTTCCCCTTCTTTGATATTCAGGAACAAAATATTATAAATACATAATAAAATCATAAGAGGCCTCCAACACTCATTGCTTGTGAAGCACTGCAAAGGGCTTGTGCAGCAGGTGCAAGCCGCCTGCAGTGCTCTGGGTGGGCTGAAACACTGGAGTAGGAAAGGCAATTTTAGCTGGCTGCTGTTAAGTTGTCAGTATCCCTCAACCCAAATCAATCAGATCCCTCCTACTGTTTGTTAGAAGGAAACATTTCTGCCTTTGCCATTTGATTTTTCTCCCTAGTGTACAACAGAAACAAAAAGTTGGAGAGAAGATTGTTACTGTATTTAACATGAACAAAACGTAGCAACACTATATTGTCACCTTGTCTGAGGGAAGTGCATGCGATAAAATGACTTCTCCCTGTCCTGATGCCTTTACTCTAAAGTGGCTCCAAATCCTAAGACTGCTACCTTCAAGACTGAGGTCACAATCAAGTTGCTTAAACATTTTGGAAGTCAGTCTACTTATCCATAAAATGAGAAGTATTATAGTGAACTCAATAGAGATAGGGACTTAATTGTGATAAAGCACATAAAAATTCCTAACACAATTATCAGTGTAATAGGTACTAGATATTATCAAAATACTATTTAAGTGGTTATAAACCCATATATATTTGTATGCACATTTACTTGAGTCACTTAATCAGATTTTTAATCACTTTAAAGTTATAGTTTTTCATTTATCTCTATCAGTGGCACTTTGATTAGCTTTTTCTGGTAATCTAGACTACTTCTTTCTACTTATTTTCCTTCCAATTAACTTCAATTTGAACACTGAACATCTCATTAATATCAGCATGATTAGACAGATCTATAATAATAAGGAAAAGAAACTGAATCCAATCTTTTGCTGCTAAAATTTAAATGGATGGTAAAGATGAAGATGTTTTACATGGGTAAATTATATGTCTTAAATTTTCTTGTAGGAAGGACAGCTGGCTTCTGAAAAGGGTGGGCAAATTTTTTCCATAAATGGCTAGACTATAAATATAAAGGCTTATAGACAAGATTGTCTCTGTCACAACTACTCAACTCTGCCACTGTACCATGAACACAGCTGTTAATAATTAGGTGTTGGGGTTCCAATAAAACTTTATTTACAAAAACAGACATTGGTCTGGATTTGATCCATATGCTATGATTTGTCAATCACTGTTCAGTCTTCCTAATGAAGATAAGTAAAATAATTAGATCCTCCTACATCCCCCCAAAACTTCTAGAAAAAAATAAAAATAAAATGAGTAACCACTTGGTGGAGATCAGAGAGAAATGAGAGCTGCTTCTGCCCTAGAGGTTTTACAGATTGACTAGAGACAGCTGAAAGGTGGAGCTTTCCTTTCAGTGGGCTCACTGAGCCCAGGGTGGAGTACAGTGCATGCCAGGAAGGCAGACTCTGGTGAGTCAACATTCCTCTGGGTTCTGGGACAGAAGGTTACCCAGAAAGAGAGGTGTTAGGTATATTCTAATGGATTAATTAGGTGTCTCAGAGAAACTCAAGCATTAGTTCAGCAAGGAGCTTAGGAGAAAAAACCCAGCAACTATCTTTATTAGAGTACATTTGCTGTCCAGATCTATTTTCTGCCTTTCTCTACTCTCTTCTTTGCTGTAGGGTCCCTGGCCCCTAATTGACCACCTTATCCAAGCTCCCTTGCCTCTGGTTTCTGGTAGCTTTTGGACAAAGAGAAGCATGATGAGGAAATCAGAGGGTGGGAGGACAGAGAAGCCCTGCACTGGTGCTGCAGTTGTGGCAGAGGCTGTGTTGTCTATAAGTAAAGCTCCAAGGCAGCCTCTCTGCAGCTGCCCTCCCTGCTCCCTTCAGACTCAGAGTGAGTGACTCAATAGCCCTTGTTGGTTTCCCACCCCCAACATTTGTAAATAGTCCTATCAGCAAGTCAATCCGTTTTTGGTGGATTCTACTGCTACCCTGCCGAGGTCAGTAAGGGCTTCTTCCCTTACTGACAAAACAGCACCATTCTAAGCCTTAAATTATTTCTAAAAATAGTGTCCAACGAAGAAAGGTAATGAGACCACATAATATAGATGAGCCAGACCAGAAGGAACAACAGATCACAGAGACACACTGGGAATCCAAATACTGGAACTATCTGGTAGAGGCCATAAAATCATTCTTACTATGTTCATGGATATTTAAGCTCAGAAATATAGGAGGGCATGCTGAGCAAAGAAGATGACGCACATTTAGTAAATTTAAATAAACTCTGAGTATATAAAACAAAAGTAAAAATGTCTTATGGGGTTTAATATAGAGAGAATTAGAACACAAAATAATAGCATATTTACTGGGAAAGGATAATTGAATCTTAAAAGATATGCTAAGAGTTTTACATTTTCTGAAAGAACTCAGGTAAAGATAATTATTATTCTTTGATAAATCAAGGTTACTTATATTATTTCTATAATAACACTCATGAATAGATAAAAACTTTATACATTTAAAATTCTTAAGTATATGTGTGTATATATGTATGTATGTGTGTGTGTATATAAAACAAAGAAGAAAATATAGCTATAGAATAGGCAAAATAATTACTATATACATGTGATTATAACCATAATCAGTTTAAATTATCATATATCTAGAATAAATTTAAATTTATCATATAATTTAAACCCAATATTTCATTAATTGTATTCAATGTAAATAAACTAAATGTTTCAATAAAAGAGTAGTGATTTTTATACTAATTTAAAGCAATAGTTATAAACTATATAATAATATACAGTCAAGCTAGGTTCCAGGATCAACCACATATACACAAATCTGTGCATACTATATTTCCATCCACATTTGATTGACAGTAATCTCTTTGGTTTCATTGCATGATGATATGGTATAGCACACTGCCTGGGTGAAGGACACAACTAAAACTCAACAGCAAACTATGGAACCTAATCGTAAGTACCCTCATATTTATCTGAAATTAAAAAAAAAAAATATGTGGATGGAAGTAGACCCTCAGAGTTCAAGCTCACACTATTCAAGGGTCAACTATATACATTTGAAATGCAGTTTACAGAGAGCTTAAGCAAATAAATCAAACCCAGACAAATGCTGAAGTAACTATAATAACATTAAATGAAATATATATTATGACAAAGAATTATTACAGAAAAGGCCATTGCATGAGGAAAATGTTGAATTTACTAGAAATATATGTTAACAAATATTAAATATCATAATAAAGTTCAAGTAATTAAGACCACAGGATATAATGGCAGAGACAGAGAGCAGAGAAATCATCAGAACAGAGCCAAGAAAAAGACACACATATATGTGACACTTGGCTGTGACAAGATGCCAATACTTTTCAATAAATGATGTTGGAACAATTTATGCATATTTCAGAAGGAAATTAATTTTGAATCTTTATAACTCACAGAAAAAAATCAACTCTAGGTGGATCACGTATCAAAATGTGAAAGGCAATAATAATAAAATAATAATAATTGAGCTTTGAAAGGACAACAAAAAAAAATCTTCACAATTCTTAGGTATGGAAAGTTTTTCAAAGAGTTTTCCAAAATGCTAACCATTAAGGAAAAGACTAAAAGTATGTACTATAACCAAGTTTAAAAATCCCCTTTTTGAAAAAATACCACTAAGTGTGGAAAAGCAAGCCAGAGTGGGAAAGGGTATTTTCAGGACTTAAAAATCAACAATGTTTCCTTCAAAATATATGTAGAACTCTACAAATACCGTATATACTTGAGTATAAGCCAAGTTTTTTCGGCACAAAATTTGTGCCGAAAAACCCGAACTCGGCTTATACTCAGGTCTTACAGGTTATTTGATTCAGTGCACGCACACCTAATCAAATGCACGTAGTCTCCAGTCGTCTTCTGCCATCTGCTTGAGGGGGCGGTGCTTCAGCTCAGTCCACAAGTCACGGCTGAGCTGAAGAGGTAGGCAGCTGAACTGAACTGTATTCCACTGAACTATTTAACCCATAATATTTAATAGCACATTTAATTAAGTGAAAAACCCATTTAAGGCAGTAAAGTCTTGTAAATAAATGTTTATAAATCCTGAATCCTTATAATCAGGAGTTTTGGAGTACAAGGATTCAGGATTTTTAACCATTTATTTACAATGCTTTACTGTCTTAAATGGTTTATTCACTTTATTAAAGTTGCCATTGAATACTATGGGTTAATGTGGTATGTTAATGGTATACAG
>CAUYPK010021538.1:0-19145 GCA_963574355.1 Loris lydekkerianus
GAATATAAATGTCTTAACACAATAACTAAGAAAATGCCAGGAAGGCTATGTTAACCAGTGTGATGAAAATGTGTCAAACTGTCTATAAAACCAGTGTATGGTGCCCCATGATCACATTAATGTACACAGCTATGATTTAATAAAAAAATAAAAATTACCTTTTATGACTAAAAAAAAAAATCCACAATGATGAATGAGAGGAGGGCACTGTCATTATGAAAATGCAGAGTTGCAGAGACCATGCCTGAGAAATACTCTCAAATGCAGTAAAAAAGGGCAAAGAGAAATAATGACAAAGAAAAAGCTTCTCAGCCAATTTTTAAAGGATGAGAAGAACAATATAGTTGAACAAAGGTAATCAAAATACACAATATTGAAGAAAACAGCTATATGCTGTAAAAGATTTGGCCATTCAGACTGAAAAGTTTACCTTCCTTGAGGCAAAAATCAATGAAAAGAGAGCCACAAATCAGGTCTGTCTGACAAATATTTTTATTATGAGGGTAGAGAATATATCTATTACCTTCATAGTGAGAAAAATTATAGGAAAAGTTAAATTGGTCTCAGACATTCTCTCTTCAAAGAAAGCTACCAAAATACAAGGTAACACTTACACATATATAATTTTGTCTTAATTATTTCATCCAGCTAGTTTTTCTTTCACAGGAAAGTAACAGACAGTTGAAGACATTCAAGAATGCAGAAATAGACTAGCTTTATAGTATTAATTGACAATGTACTAAAACCGAGTGTTAAAGTGAAAGAATGGGGTCACTACAGTTTTGTCTATGTACTCTCAATAATTATGTGTTGAAATCCTAATCACCAAGGTGATGATGTTAGTTCATGAGGGCTCTGCCTCATGAAGGATTAGCACCCTCATGAAAGATTAGTGCCCTCATAAAACAGGCCTGAGAGAGCCTCTGTACCCCTTCCACCTTGGGGGACACAGAATAAGGCATCATGATGAACCAGAAAGTGGCCTCACCAGACATGAAATCTGCTGGCAACTTGATCTTGGATTTAGCCTCCTTAACTGTAAGAAAACAATTTTTATCATTTACAACTGACCTAATGTATGGTATTTTGTTGTAGAAGCCCAGATTGACTAAAACAGGAACATTGGGCAAGGAGTTTCTTCTAATTTCTTACCACATGGAGGGGATGTAGATGATGTTTTTTATGCTAAATGCAATAGTTGGAAAAATATTGATTAAATAATACTTTGATAAATTTACTAAAAAAAGGACATCGGCCTTTTAAAACAATAACATACACAATAAAAATAAAAGTTACATTAAAATAAGCAAATAGGAAATGAACATGGAGCTAGAAAAGATCATAATCAATTATGGCTTCATAAAACGAGGCAAAGGATTTGGTTGATAGAGTAAAAGAGGAAAAAATGAAGAAGAATAAAAAGGAAATATAAGACACAAAGATAATAAAATGAGTTAAGACTGAAGATAAAAGTTATCAAAATACATACACCTTTTAAACTCCTAAAAAGTTAAATCTCTTTGAGTTAAAATAACAATCTTTACTCTTATAACACTATTGATAGACTGGTCTAACATTAATATAACCCAAAGATTAAAGGTTAAAAGCAGGTAAAAATATTTTAGGGATTGCAGAAACACAACCAAATTTAAAAGAACCCAGGAATTAAATTATAAAGATCAAACATAATTCAAAGCAATACAATTAAATACAATAAAGGACTCAATTTATATTGGTGTAGATGTCACAAAAAAAGGAAAAATTATGATCCTTGTATTCTGAATCATCAAGCATTACAAATATAAAGCAAATATCATAGAATCAATATATCAAAATAATAATTGGGAAAGAACTTGATATATATAATCATTTGCTACTCAAAGCAGGTAAAAATGAATAAGGATATAGAGTTCAGAAAATGTAATTAACAAAATTAAACAATTAGATTACTATCAAAATCCATAAAAACTACCAGGACCAGACTTTTTTCATATTTTCCATTAACAAATTTATTGTATAACAAGGAGTTATGTGATTAAGAGAAAGTTGGCAAGGTTACCATATCATTACCTTGCAGGTCAGAGTCAAAATTTGAATTGAATTTTCAATTTAACAGAAGATAGGAAAGTTTTAGACTGAGATTTGAAATAATCCTGAGTACCTTTCAGATTACTATATGACAATAGATTTAAAAAGGGGGAAGCAATAGTCCAAGTGGGAGATGAGGATGGCTTGGACTTACATGTTAATGACAGTACTCTTGAGAAGTGAATAGGAGGACCCCAGGGGCCCTGTCTACTCACTGTAAAAGAAGGCGTGCACAGCATACGTGCACACATGAAGGTAGGGCTGGTAGTCAGAGAATGCGGGTTTTTCTCTTCTGGTGGCTTATTTTTTCCCATGAATTAAATAGTCAGGATATTGCTGAATATGAGTATAGAAAAGATTAGTTAGGAGCTTTGGAAACATATTACTGAAATTGTAACTTTTTACAGTGGGAAAGTAAATTTAAACAGAGCAATGTATTAGGATTTCAGTTAATTCCTAGGGCCGATTGAGGTGTATGAGCTTATATTTACAGTGAGACTCAATAGCATGGTGACTTTTCAGCCACATTCAACTACCTTGGTGCAGACACAGAATAAAGAATTGGTTGTCTCCAAAGTTGGGCGTGCAAGTTTTTCAGAGTATGGTAAACTGAAGAATACCCCTCTTGAAAGATGTCCACAATCTCAGTTTCATCTCTGGAACCTGTGAATGTTAACCTTTGTGACAAAAGAGCTTTTTTTTTTTTTTTTTTACACTTTTTGGCCAGGGCTGGGTTTGAACCTACCACCTCCCATATATGGGGCTGGCGCCCTACTCCTTTGGGCCACAGGCGGCGCCGGAAGATTTTTTTTTTTCAAGTGTGACTAAATTATGGGAAGATTATCTTGTTTATCCAGGTGTGGACACAGATTCCTTAGGAGAGACTCAGAGGAACAGAAGTGGAGAGAAGGTGATGTGGAGATGACAGCAGAGGTTGGAGTGAGGCAACTATGAGCCCAGCTGGAGGAGGCAAGGAATAGATTCTCCACTGGAACCTGGAGCAGGAGGCAGATCTACTGGTACCTTGAATTTAGACCCATAGAACTGATTTTACATTTCTATCAGCCAAAACTGCAAGAGAATACATCCATGTTGTTTTAAGCCACTGCGTTTCTGGCGATGCTCTACAGGGACAATGGAGTTTCAGGGAGAGAGGAGCAGGGAGAGTTGTGTGCAGCAGAATGAGTGTCTGATGGTCCACGTGATACAATCCAGGGAAGGAAGGCAAGATGGGCCTGAGGGAACCGAGGAGTGATGAAAAGACAGTACAGACAGTGGATTTAATGTAGAAGAATTTTTGGAGTGAAGCTACTGGAAAGAATGAGCTGGATAAAAACAAGGCTGGTATATAGAAAGTAGGATCTTTGAAATTGAGATTTTGGAATGTGCTGTGGACTACATTTTTGTGTCCCTCAATATTCATAGGTTGACTACCTAATCTCTCATATGACCATGTTAGGAGATGGGGTCTTTGAAAGGTAATATTAGGTTTAGTTGAGGGGAAAGGGGAGACCCTTAAGATGTGACTAGTGTCCTTCTAAGAACAGGAAGAGAGACCAGAGCGGCTTCTCTCTCTGCTGTATGAGAAGATAGAAGTCACCCATTTACAAGTTAAGCAGACCCTCACCAGATAGGTCAGCACCTTGGTCTTGGGGTCTCCTGGCCTCTACAGCTATGAGATAAATGTCTTATTTGAGTCACCCAGTCACCCGGCTGTCATGTTCCAGTATAGCTGCCCAATATGACTAAGGCAGAGTGTGAGTGTTTATAGTTCCAGGTTTAAATTATTAAGATATAGACTGAGATGACACGTAGGACAAATCACTGCAAGTGATAATGTTGAAGAAATGAGACATCTGGGTGTATGAATCTTATATGAGGAAATTTACCTCATATGTAATGATGACAGGAGTAGTGGTAGGGAAAATTTCCAGGTAGCTCAGGTAATTGTGGCCATGTAAACCCAAACTTAAAAAGCAAACCAAACTGTAACAGATCATCCAACATAAAATCCACAACTTCAGCATAGAAGTCACAGAACATATGAACCTTAAGTTATTGATAAATAGAAAAATACTGATTTCCAATGAAGTTTCCTGTCAAGCTTCTCCTACGAGCCCTTATACGGGGGTGAAGATGTGTGAAAAAGCCTATACTCAAAAAAAGAAGTAAAGCCAAGTGCACAGGAATGAGATAAACTCACCTCCAATTTGAGAAAGTTCAAGGTAGAATGATGGGCAGTGCTGCTAAATCAGACCACGGCCACGTGGAGGCAAAGGGAAACGACTAATGTCATGGTTGTCTCAGAGAAACAGCACTTCTGGGGAAAGAAAAAGTGAAAAGGGAAGGGAGTGTTTCATGTGGAGACCAGGTGACAATCAGGAAAAGATGCGAGAGAAATTCAGGGTCCAGTAGAACAAAAATAAGCAAAAAATTTCAAAGGAATCATAACCCTTGTCCTATCCCCCCCTCCCCAAAGCCATCCATCAAAAAAAATGGTGCTTTGTTTTATTAACAGAGAAAAATTATTTCAAATTAGGAATACTGTTAATCCCCCTACACCCCCAGACCTCATGAGGACATGCGTGCAAATAAACACGCGGGACCCACGTAACTACTACGTAAAGCTCCCAGAAGTCCCCCCCCCAGCTCCACACAACACTGAAGTCTAAGTATTCTCAGGCAAGTACGTATGTTAGCTGTGAAGATAGAAAAAATTCTATCAGGAATTCAAAAACTGAAAAAGAGATATAAAGAAAATGGGAAGGGATGAAATGAGAATTTTGTTGAATCTAAGAAAGAAAAGATGAAATAGACAAAATTATATCTGAAAAAAATGTTAAAGTATAAGATGCCCAAGGAATAGTAGATTTCAATACAAATTTAGTTAGGAATATTGAATATATAAAATAAGGAAGACAAAAAATATCACTAATATAAAAAATGAAAGAATTATAATATGCCAGAAAGAAATGATTGAAATGAAAGATAGGCAAGGCAGACTGAGCATTTATATTCCCTTCGCCCCTAAAAAAACAAAGCAAGCAAAAAGTCTGAATTTGTGTCTAAGATTATAATTCAAGAAAAATTCCAAGAAATAAAAGAGAACCTGGTTTTACATATTGAAAGGATCCATGGGGCATATTAAAAAAAAAAAAAAAAAAAAATGACCCAGAACAGTAAAGCCAACGCATACTGTAATGAAGTTATCAGACTTTAAAAGATAAGGAAATGAGATTTTCAGGGCTTCAAACAAAAATCAAATAATTTTCTAGAGCAAGAAAATTAGGCTGGCATCAAAATTCTTAACATCAAAGCAAAACAAAAAAGAAAGAGCTTTTTCAAGAAACTAAGAAAAAGAAAGTCTGAACCAGTTATCCCCAATCCTCATTCCGAGATTCCACATTTGCCAGTTGCTGGAGTTTCTGTAGCTGCGAATCAACACGTGTGGTGCTGTTTCAGCGCTTCGTGGGACGCCCATGGGCGCTGTGACTTGCCAGGTGCACGTTCCCCGCTGACCTTGAGCAAAGAAGCATTTTGCCTTCTGGGTTCACCTCTCATGTTGTAAAAAAAAAAAAAAAAAAAAATCTTTTTGAGGCCTATTTAGTGTCACTTTATTTGCATTATTTTTGCTTGTTTGGGTGATTTTTGCAATGGCCCTGCAGCATATAGCTGATGTGTTCTCCGGTGTCCTAAATGCAAGCAGGCTGTGCTGTGCCTTGCACAGAAAATAGATGTTTCAGAAAAGCTTTGTTTGGGCGTGGCTTGCAGTGCTGCTCACCATGAGTTCAATGTTCATGAATCAGCAGTGTAGTTTGAATAAGTTACTTTAAATAAAAGCACACATGAAACAAGGTTACCTATTGATCAATTGATGAAAATATTCTGATCAGAAGATCATAGGAATCAAACCCTGTATTTTGTCTAGGGGAAATAATTCAATATTTTTAACTTCAGCATTTATGATAACTTTCTAGGACAAAACTACCCTGACCAGGGAGAATCAATTGTATTTTGTATTTTGTATCTGGATAATTGTTCTCTGGGTTTCAAGGTTATAGAGGAACAGTTTAAAAAATACGGCAGCCAGGGGAAAAAAAAAAGTCTCAGGGTGGCACCTGTGGCTCAATGGAGTCGGGCACCAGCCCCGTATAATGGAGGTGGCAGGTTCAAGCCCAGCCCTGGCCAAAAACAGCAAAAAAAAAAAAAAAAACCAAACAAAGAAAAACACAACAACAACAAAAAAAATGGCAGCCAGGAAACATCTTAGAACTCTACTAGATACAAGCTCATAAGCTTCATCCAAATTGAAAATTTGGGAAAAAAATCAGCACATCAATGATGATGAACATTTAATATATTAAATGTAGATCTAAGATTAAAGCAAAAGTGGGATGAAGTTGGAAGAATCATATGTACCTACAGGCAATCCTTGAGTTACAAACATCCAACTTAAGCACAACTCACACTTACATACAGAAGCTGTTACAGTAAGTCCTTGAGTCACCACCTGATATACGACTCCCACTTACAGAAGGCATGTATTACAGGTGATAAGTAAATGTACCTGTTCCAACTTCCATTTAAATTCAACGTAAGAGCAAACCTACAGAACCTATCATATTACGTAACCTGGGAAATGCCTGTGTATGTAGTGGTGAAGGAATAATGAAACTAAACAAGTGAGGAGGGAAAGAAAAGAGAAAAGAGCCAAGAAAAATGTTATATAATTATTAATCAGGAAGTAGGTTAGAGGTAAAGGATAGCATTAAAATTGACACAAAAACACATAACACAGTTTCAAAAGAAAGCTCAAAAAGAGGCAAAATAGACCTCATAGAGAAGAAAGAGGAAATATAATGAAAATAGTATTATAGAGCTGTAACCAATCATATCATTTATTTTAATATGTACGCAATTCGTTTATTTAAAGGAGTCACAATTGTGTGTTCTATTTAGTATACACCTAAAATAAAATGATTTAGAAAGGTTAAACATAGGGATGGACAAAGTAATAGGCAATTTAAACCATAAGAAAGGGGTTGCAATCCTAATATTGAAGTAGAATTCAAGCCAAAAAGTATTCGAAGGTCATATAAAAGGCACTTTCTAATACTAAAAACCATCCTTCATGATGAAGATATAATATTTATGATTATCTATGCACCAAATAACACATCAACTTCCTATAAAAAAGAGAAACTACAGAAGTTGCAACGATAAATGAGTAGAAACACACTAATAAATTGATTTCCTACATGACTTTCACTATAAAACAGATTGTAATATATACAGGATTCTAAAGAACTCCACAGATTTTGAATTATACAAGATTTTATCAACTGAGAATGTCTATCATTATTTTATATATTTTTTTCAGCTTAATATGTCAAGTTAAGTATTTATGGCTATGTTGGGGGTGTATAGGAGTGTGAGAAACTTTAATTAGGTTCTGATTAGTCTGACCTTTGTAACAGTACAGGAAATGTCAATCATTAAAATAAGATAAATTATCTGTATGCTGACTCTTGTCCAAAATAATTAAATTTTTTGGGAAACTTACTAAATAATCCTAGTTCTCAGATAACATAAAAATCCTTTATGAGGTAAATTCAACAACTGGCTTTAAAAAAAAAAGAGCGGTCAGTTTAGATTTACAGGGCACATCCAGATATTGACACACACGTATATAATAGCGCCTCAGACTCCTCCATCAGTACACCCTTGAATCATGCTGTGCACTGATCCAAAATGACATTTCAAAGTCTTTTGCTCCATCAGTAAGTACCCTTCTCTCTATCATGTCTGATTCTTACAAGAAATACTGTCAGACATTCTGAGAACTCTCTGTTACCGGGCAGCCGGATAATGCACAATCAGATTATTTTCATGCTGGACAGAAGATAATCCATCTGGGGATGGGAGGAGGGAAAAAAGGTCAGTCCTGTTCTGATAACATCCATAGCACTGAATCTGGCTTTTTCCTATTGAATAAAATCATATATTAGACATTTATGAAACATCTTTCCTAGTTGCGTAGATGAATTCATAGTTATTCTGAATGATAATTTCATGGTAACTCTACCATGATAGAAACTTCTAAAACATAAATTTGGTCAGGAGGTATTTTTATTTATCTTTGGGGATCTCTCATTGAAAATTTTTGGCATAGACTCAGTCTAGACGAAAAGATTACATGAAGAGAAATTGGAATTTATATTGACATACCTAATGTTCATCTCTCCATATAATCCTTTCAACAAAGAGAGAGATCACCAAACCCCTCTTTACCCTGAATCAACTCATGCAAGTTTATGTTCCTCAGTATCCTCCTCTTCTTTCCTTTTCTCTCTTTTTGGCATTGCCTAGTTTTTGTCTGCTTTCATTTTTTTTCTTTCTTTCCTCTTACAGTCAACTTTCTCGAATCCTACCCAACACCTCTAACTTAATTTCTCTCTTATCCCACTTATGGGTCTCTGAACCTGTACAATTGTGTTCTTCTTGGCCTCAGCTTCTCAGCCCCCTCTGCCTGGGTATCTTTATCCAACACTATTGATGAGTCTGTAAATTTTGACAGTCTCCCCATTTTCATCTCCTTCCTAAAACTAACCCCAGCAAATGCAGCTAAAAATTATTTCTCCTCCTTTTGCCCTTCTGACATTGTCATTTCCTACTTCCTATGTAGATTTTTTATTTTGTTCCTTATTATTTTATATCTGTGTATTTCCTGTCCCTGAATAGAGAGGATGGGTGAATTTCTATTTCTTATCAAAAGCTGGATTAAGTATGCATTTAGTAGATATTTGTCAAGGTCATGATGCCCAATAACTCTGCCACAATGCTATAAAAGTAATATATATCTGTGGGAATGAATTAGGTGGCATCATTTAATAGACACCAAAACATCTTTGATTTCTAAGCTGAGAAAGACTTATTAAATAGTATTAAAAGCAAAATATAATGACAAACCCATCTGCAGGTGCTTCTGATGTTTGAGAACTATACTATTTCTAGGAAAAAATTAACCAGGCAATGTCCACAAATTAAAAAATAACTTTTCATTTCTTTTTCTCCTAATAGGTTTAACTTGAACCTATAGTTAAACTTCTAGGTATACTTAAATTATTTTGATAAAAAAGAGTAAATAAAATATACTTAACTGTGCTTTGAACTTCTTTCAAAAATAATTATTTTTAAAAATCTCCGTGGCACACCTAATATCCTCTTGTGGCATACTGGTTGAAAATCACTGTCCTAGTGGATACGTTCTTCTCTCTAAACCTCAAGGTTGGAGAGTTGGGAAGTAAGCAATTTGCCAGTTGCTCACTTAATGTAATTGTAAGAGGGACACTCCCACTTCAGCATATACCGCATCTATTTATAGGACAATATCATAATATTCCAGTGTATCATCCAGGTGCACTGAAATGGAATCTTCAACATGCTCTTCAGCCTTTCAACAAGAGTAGACCCTATTAGTTATGGGAAATATGACAAGACCAGTGAATCTTTGTATTTGCACTTTTTTTCCCTTTTAAAAAAAGTTACATTTTTGGGAGAATATGACTGTGAATATACTTTAAGTCTATTAATATTTATTTTGGCAAGAATGTCAGATAGGGGGGCATGTATATTTGGTACAGGTATAGTCTACTGAATAAACATTATCACTCCTTCCATGATTGAATCTTGTAGTTATTAAGGGGAAGTATATGTTATTGTCCTCATGTATAACTGTGTACCAACCTTCTGCCTTTTGTTCATGATCCCTAAAGCTTCAGTGTAGTGACTTTTGAAAAAGGCTGATTGAAATCTCTGAATGGGACACCTGTGTCCCTTAGTTTATCCCAATCTGTGCCCTAGGATTATTGAGCACCTCATCTTTATAGATGGTCTTTTCAGAGAGCCTTTATATAGTACATAATATCTTTAGATATTGATCCTGTTGGAGTACCATCCAGTAAATTATTTGGCCACACCTGTACATCTGTTCAAACTATTAGCAGATCAAGGCCCCTGAAGATCAAACCATTCTTGTACAACATTGGCTCTGAAAGCTCATTACAGTGACTAAATCATTCAAGGCCTACACACACAGCAACATGTAATGTAATTATAAGTTTTATAAATCACAGCTGAGATATTATGAAATAATATAGACTGATAAATAATTTTGAGTTTACAAATTAAAAAATTGTATTTCTCTATAGGACATGCAAATGTACTGTTGATATTCTCAAGCTGGAGAGGAAGCTTAGGAAGAAGAACTAATAATTGTGTGGGTACTTCTTTTTTTTTGCTTAGTTTTTGTGAGTTTTTGTGATCCTTTCTAGGGTTATGTTTGAAATTATTTGGCTAAACACTTGTGCTCCTGTCACTGTGAGGTGTTTTGGCAGCTGGGCTGCCAGAGGGGGACCCACCCCACCCCCCAGTCAGCTCTTCCCACTGCCTCCTGTGTTACTCCAGTGAGGAGTCTTTATCTCTACTTGGTGAAAACAAAAAGAGCAGAAGCTGCTTATTTCTGCCCTAAGGTCGAATTCTTTTTTGGGTTTTGTTGACTTGTTTACAGATTAGACTTTATGGTGCACAGTATTCTACTTTGTGACCACAATTGTTATTTTCCTGCTATACAAAGTAAAAAACCCAAAAACATATGAGAATATTTGTTATAATCTGTATGATAAATACATTTTCAAAGCTCTATGTTAGAACTAAGGTAAAATTAATGATCTATGAAGAGTGGTGGGGAAAATTGTAAATACTTCAGCAACATAGGGTAAATTACAGGTCCCATAAGAGAGACAGCAGATTGTGGTGCTCAAACTATGGTTGCGATAGTGAGAACTGAAAGAAACGAGGTGTAGTTTTTGTGAGGAACAGAATTGGAAAGAAGATGAGTCAAATTTGGAAGAAAAAATGAATGACATCCTGCCAAGGGAAAGTGGAGCTTGAAGAGAAACTTCCCTAAAGAAGAATGTGTTTACAGTGAGCACATTAAATGGTATAAAATAACAATAAAAACAATACCAAATAAGCATATTAAACAATGCTTAACATCATCAGCCATTAGAGAAATGCAAATCGAAACCACACCAAGATAGTGATACACAAGTCTTGAATGGCAAATGAAAGCAAATTCAAAGGACTGACACTGCCAGCAAGGAGCCAAAGCAAGGAGATTCATACATTGCTGGTAAGAATGCAAAATGATACGGCCACCGTGGAAAACGGTTTGCAGTTTGGCTGTTTCTTATAAGGTTAAACGTGCATTTATAATACAATCCTGCAATCCTGCTCATAAGTATTTGTTTAAGTAAAATATTAACCCCCATTCACACAGAAAGTCTGTGTGTGACTATTTTATAGCAGTTTTATTTGTAGTACCCTCAAACTGAAAAAACCTGAAATCCCTCAGCTGTGGAAATGATAAACAGCGTGTGGTACAGCCATACAATGAAATATCACTCAGCAGTAAAACAAAGGATGAACTGTCAATTCATATGAAGACATAGATGAATTTCAAGTGCATTATGCTAAGTAAGGAAAGCTGAACTAAGAACATTACATAGTGTATTATCCCACTTAGATTCTAGAAAAAGCAGAACTATAGAATGAGGAATATATCAGAGTTAGATCAACTTTCATATTTTAAATTTAATAAAATGTGTTAAACAGTTGAAAAATCAGAATTCAAGAGGGATTTTTCCTGGGGAGTTTTAGATATGTGAGCATGAGGGGCTGACAGCACAAGGTGGGGTGTGTCCAGCAGGCAGTCGGAAATGTGGGGGTTTGGGATGATAGGCTCCCTGGTGTTAACATTCAGGTTTGTTTTGTATATACATGAAGGTAAGATGGTGTGGAGAAAATTGCTGAAACAGAGCATGCAAAGCACGGTTCTTAATGTGCGGTTTCTAGAATCTTATTTATTTAAAAAATGCAGTTTGAGTATTCTTGAGGCACTTTAAAATGGCAAAATTTTGTGTCCCCTCGAAGGTATACATTTTTCTAGGTTTCTCTGCAGAAAACTCCTTTTATACAGGAAAGGCTCCTTTCACATATTATAGTGGCAGAACACAGATGCAGGAGAATTTGTCAGTTTAAGGGATATTTGGGAAGGACATTGGAGGGGTGAGCATATGTAAATAGGGGCGCAGTTGGTACAGGAGGTAGTAGGGAGAAAGTGATGTGCAAGGTCAAGGACTCTGTTGAGAGAGTCATATTTTAGTGAAGAAAAGTTAATTTCAATAAATATTTACATCAGTAAACAAAGACTAAGAAAATATTTCCAGATTTGACAATTAGCATTTCATTTTTAACCACTAAGAGGAAAGATATACTCACATTAATCTGAAATTTTAAAAAGGGATAGATATTGAAGTTATTTTGAAAAAAAAAAAAAAGAAGTTGTATACAGTTAAGGAATAAGAGAAAAGGAAATAGAGGTAGCCTGAGTAGTCTTGTTTCTGAGAAATTTACCCATTGTAGGTATGCAAGCCAAACCAAGCTGTACTCTGAGAAATGTCATGATTTAAGAAATATTTTTTAAGTTGAAGGAGTACATTGAAAAAACAGAAGGGATAAAGATGTAAGAGTAATTACTGACCAAAAAAGATAATGAAATCATAGAGATCAATGAAGTCATAGAGATCGATGAAATCATAGAGATCAAAGGATGATATTTAATGAAGGGGAATGGAATAGAAAAGAATAGGATGGAATAAACTAGAATGGATGAATTAGAGTAGAATGGAATAGAGCAAGGGACACCTTCTACAAACAACACTGAAGACCAGGGATAGTTGAAGGTGAAGGACAAGGATATTTAGTGTTTCTATTTTGGATGACGTCAATGTCTTTAGTAAAAAAGAGACAGTGTTATTGTCTGTTGAGAGTTAAGAATGGACATGGGTTTCAGGGTCAAGGAGAGTGGTGAAGTCTCAGAACAGCTGCTTAGAACATGACATAGGGATTTTAAAATGATGAAAGTGAATTTTCACTCCTGCCACTTTCCACACCAACTAAACTGTTCCTTCCTTCTTATTTGGAATATTTTTCAAGTGTTAGAATAAGAGGTCTATAAATTATATCTTATATCATAAACAATGTGTATATTATATATCCGATAATGTGTGTCACCTTCAAAAAACTGATTTTGTTTGGTACTTTATACTCAGCACTTCTAATAGTGTCTAATATGTCATAAGCATTCAGTAAATATTTGTTGAATATAAGAATAAACAGGTGAATGAATCAGTTTTATGACACTATTTCTTACAACTTAGGAATGAAAAAAGGGTAAAATATTCCTAGGGCTGGTTTCACGGGCATGTGACCAGAGCAATTGCAAGGCCCAGTTTTTAGAAGGGCCTCAAGCTTGATTTACTGCTTCACTGTCACCATCTGGTATTTCCCAATAATTTTTTTTATGAAGCTCACATATTGACATTACAGCAGACCCTATGTATTATATAGCTAGTCTTGAAGATGCAGTTTAGTTTACCTAGTTTTAAAGGCTGGCAAAATGAAAGCAATGTAAAGACAAGGTTGAAAATTTCTTAAGTAGGAATATGGCTGTTAAATTTTGCAAATAAAAATGCAGAGCACCAAGTTAAATTTGGATTTCTCTCTACTGCACAGGACGTACGATATGTAAAAGCCATTTGTGGTTTATCAGAAATTCAAATTTAAATGAATGTCCTACATCTTTTCTGGCATCCATAGTAGAAATAAGTATGTCACTGAAATGGCTCACTGTTGATTCTAGGCAGCTTAAGCAGATGAGTCAAGGCCAGAGACTATGAAAGCTTGAAGAATAGGTACTCAAAGCGAGAATGAAAAAACAGTTTAATAGGAGTAGAAACATATGTATGGAGGAATATGATTGGCCAGTGAAGGTGAATTTGGAGCATTAAACCTGAGCTAGAAAGAGCTATTTTGAGGGATAAATTCTAACACGGCGTCCTGCCAGAGAGTTCAAGTTGAATGGGGATAGATAGCGCCAGACTTAAGAATTTTAAGTACAATTAAAGCCAGTACGGTAGAAGAGTCATGTATGTGGGTATTCATCTACAGTCACAAATGGTAGGAGGCATGGTAGAGAGAATAACTAAACTAGATGTTAAATTGATCAAAGCAATTTATCAATGAAAAATGTCTTTGCAAGTCAGAGGAGTTAGGGAGAGGAGAATGCAATTCTGTTACAGTCACCTAATACATGTGATGCATTTTAACTATGTGTGTTAAAAACAGCATTTTCTTCAATGCTATACATATTTAAATTCACTAATATATTTGAGTAAGTATAAAAGTTCTTGAAAATCCGGTTAGAACTTATTTTTACATGTTATGCATTTAATTATGAGATATATACTATACTGTATTTTTAAAGAGTAGAAAGACTCAAATACAAGAAATGATTCTATAATAACTATTTTCCCCTCGAGTTTGGGCCTTGTTTTTGACAATGGCTCATTGAAGTGTCTTGCAAACCAGTGAGTTTATAAAATCATTAGAGGAATCTTACATGTAGAATATTATAATAAAAATTTCTGGTATCTGTGAAGAAGGTTGCATAAGGGAGCTATTATTAATAGTATTTATAAAATCTTTAAGAGCATCACTGTATAAATGTCAGTCTAAAGACAAAATCTGACAGGATAACTCATAATTTGTAAAATTGTTCAAATCTAACACTACAGTTTGCATTAAAGAAATTTGAATAATGCCTTGTGACCCTTTGCAATTATATTGGCGATTCTAAAGCAAAATAATCTTAATTTTTTTTTCTAATTTACATTGAAAAGCAGACAGAGAAGCCAAGGTCATTTTTAAAGATAATTGTAAATATCTGTCATCTTCTTTGCTTATGTTCACAGTTTAATTTTTAAAAAAGAGAGGATAAGAGTTTTTACTTAGCAAGAAAAAGAATGAAATGCTGATACATGATCACATCATGGATGAACCACAAAAGCATTATGTAAAGTGGAAAGCCAGATACAAAGATCTCATATTGGGTCCTCTATTTATTTTGTTATTAGTATAATAAAATCTAAGGAGGACGTAGTAGATTGGTTTCTGCCTGGGGATAAGTGCGCAAGTGGTGAGCGACTGAATGTGCACCAGGGATCGTTTAATGTGTATGGAAATATTGTCAAACGGGATGGTGGTGCTGGCCAGACAACTCTGCAAATTCACTAAAAATCATTGTTCACTTAAAACAAGTGAATTTTATAGTAGGTAAATTACATCTCAATATATCATTGAAAAGAAAACCATAGCGGCTATATAATTTATACTGTAAAGGCATAACATTGAAAGAAGTGAATAAAAGAAAGCAGAAATTTTATAATAGAGTTGGGCATCAACTGGGTGGGATTAGACTTCTTCAGAGGCATAGTCTTGCAGAGCACCAACATAGGGCTTCTTTTACCACTTTTCTAGAGGCTAAACCAGAACACTTCAGCACAGTGAAAGTGTACAAGTGTTGATGGGTAAGACTGAAACTGCAAGAGCAGGCAACCTAAGACAGGGGCTATGTTTATCTGCCATACAAAAAACAAAAGAGGGAATTGTTGGGCTCTGCCATGTGCCTGAGGCCTAGTGCAACTTCCGGAGCCTGACTAGAAGTAGATCCATAGCAAGGACTCAGCAAGGCCCGGCCTGAAACTGCCTCTACCTAGATACAGCCAACGTGGTACCATGCCATTGGCCCAACCCTGTCACGCACCTCATCCCCCGCCTACTTTCCCCACCCCTTTCCCCTGCTATATATAAGCGGCTGCTTGACACAATAAAATTGAGTTCCTGCTTAAAAAAAAAAAAAAAAAAAAAAAGAAATGAAAACAGAAAGGAAGAGCAAAGAGAGGGAAGGAGGGAGGGGAGTGGGGCTTTGGTGTGTGCCACACCTTATGGGCTCAAGACACGACTGTAAGAGGGACTTTACCAAAAAAATGCAATCAGTTTAACCTGTTTTATTGTACCCTCAATGAATCCCCAACAATAAAAAATACAGAAATGAAAAAAAAAAAAAAAGTCTAGTACAAGTGTCCTTAAAATAAAGGGATTTTTTTCCTTCTGGGTAGATGCCCAGTAATGGGATTGTAGGATCAAATGGGAGGTCTAGCTTGAGTGCTTTGAGGTTTCTCCATACTTCCTTCCAGAAACGTTGTGCTAGTTTGCAGTCCCACCAGCAGTGTAAAAGTGTTCCCTTCTCTCCACATCCACGCCAGCATCTGCAGTTTTGAGATTTTGTGATGTGGGCCATTCTCACTGGGGTTAGATGGTAACTCAGGGTGGTTTTGATTTGCATTTCTCTAATATACAGGGATGATGAGCATTTTTTCATATGTTTGTTAGCCATTTGTCTGTCTTCTTTAGAGAAGGTTCTATTCATGTCTCTTGCCCATTGATATATGGGATTGTTGGCTTTTTTCATGTGGATTAATTTGAGATCTCTATAGGTCCTAGTTATCAATCAATTCTGAATTTTAATCAGCCAATTTTGGTTCGAAGCATTTCCTAAACATACCTACTGATGTCTGGTTTTCAGTTGCTTTTTCAATCCTACATGTCCTTTAATTTAAAGATTTTTTTCTATTTTCTTCATCCTGCTTGAAAATCATCCAATTATTTTGTGAACTTAAGCATGTGGTGTAACACCTTGTAAACATAACCTACAACAACCAACACTTACACAGACATTTCATTCTTTCTTTTCTTCCT
Organism: Loris lydekkerianus; assembly: GCA_963574355.1. Lineage (NCBI taxonomy): Eukaryota > Metazoa > Chordata > Mammalia > Primates > Lorisidae > Loris > Loris lydekkerianus. The sequence continues at coordinate 16,810 of CAUYPK010021538.1, forward strand.
CTTGGGGCTATAAGTTCATTAGGTACCTGATCTAATTTTTTATGTTGTTGCAGGTGAAAGTTTGTCCAAATGTTTTGCCATAGCTTATTATGAATCACCTTCCTTTCATTTTTCAGTAATTTTTTAGCCCTTCACTAACTCATATATAGGCTATTTTAGGGGTTTTGTAATAGGAGCATCATACTCTTTGCAAAACTTCGGTGCCATTCAGGATGGAGAAGATTATACTGTAGTAAAAATAATCCCTGCTCCTAGAATAAAAAAAGTTTATTTCCTGCATACAATATATGTCAAATGCAGTTTGACAGGCGATCTTGACATATTACAACTGCACAGGGACCTAAGATGACAAAGGCACCATCTATACTTTCATAATCACTTTAGCAAGGGAAAGATAATGAGGCCAACCATGCACAAGCTCTCAAGTTTTCACACTGAAGCATCACAAGTCACTGTCATATTTCATTGACCAAAACAAGTGATGTGATCATAGGGCATGAAAAGTGGGCTAGTCTGGAGCCAGAAACTGGGTAATAAGATATAACCGGTAAGCAGTACTAGTGATTACTATACTTACTTTTAATAATGAACTCACTTTTAAAGGTCAAATTCTTACATTTACATTGATACAATCATGTATAGTACTATCATTTTTCCATATTTCAATTGTCTTTTTCTTAGCATCAAACAGTAATTTTAAAATGTCATCCACTGAGAGCTCAGTCAGTTCCATCTGTAGTTCTTTGGGTGCCTTAGTGATATCAACTAGGTGAGGCTGAAATGCTAATTTGAGTGTAATGACATGATTCTCAAAGTCAGTGAAACTTTCAGGGCATTCTCCAATTAATAGGTCTATAACAGCTGAGTATTCTTCAAATGATTCACATACATCATCCTGCTCATCAATGACCTTTACTAACAATGGGAAAAGTTCATATGAAATTTCCTTTTAAGAAGTGTTTTGAAAAATGAGAGCATTTTTTGAAATGCTTAGATTTTTTTTTATCACATATATAGACTTTTTTACCTTGCAAAGAAATATTCAAGTCATTTTGATTTGACATGATAGCACAAAGAAATGCTACATTCCTATAGAAATCTTCTTTCAATAATTCACATTGCTGATTCCGTCCTTCATAAAATTTAACTATTCTCACAGTGATAAAATTTTGGATGACACTGTCTCTGCAATAGCCAATGCACTTTAGAATGAAACTGCAAAACCACACTGAATACGTCACCCTTCAACTTTGGTATGTTACCAAACTGAGGATCCCAGGTTGCATATGTCCAAATATAGTTAACAATATTTATAACTTATTGCAAAATGTCACTTAAAATAGTCACTTTAGTACAGAGATTTTGCTGATGCAAGATACAGTGAAAAGAAAGGAGAGCATCTGGATATGTTAATACTTTTTTTAAAATTTGTACAATAAACCCTTCATGTTTCCCTGTCATGGAAGGTGCACTGCCCTGTAAATTTACCTTGAAAGCTGTTGAAGATATCTATTCACTTTTTTCCCTAAGAGTGCCCAAAGTGAGTAACAGTTCATAGCAAAGAAAATCTTCTGTGACCCAAATGAAGTATAAAACCTACACTAAGTCAGTAGTACCAGTTGATTCATCCAAAGAGACCGAGTGAGATATATTTTCCTTTTGAAGTATTGCATTACGTTGTTGAGTTGAAAGCTAATCCGTATGGTTTCTTTGAAAGAGGCAGTCTAAGCATCCTACAAATTCAACAGTACATTCTTACACAATTTCTACATCACTGAATGGCTTCTCATCTTTCCTGAATACATAAGGTACTTTATATGATGCTTCAGTGACATTATTTTCAGGTATTACTGCTGCTTGAAAGAACTCTTTGCTTTATCTATTCAGCTTTTAATTTCTGCAACACATCTTTTGCACCTCTCCCTCTAATTTAAAATATTTGTGGGGATTGGATTAAAGGTGGCGGCTGAGTAACAGCTCCCCTGCAACTGGGCACAGCGAGTCTGGGGAGACAAGACTCCAGACATCTCTGGCCAGTGGGATCTGCCTATGATCATCCCTTTGAGGATACAGGGAGCCAGCAAGGGACTTCTGGAGCCCAGGAGGAAGACAAAAACAGTGGAAAACTGGCAAGTGGCTGCGTGTGTTCGATTGACCTAATCACGCCGGCAACCGTGAGTACAAGCAGCAGTGAGACTGGAAAGGCCTTACCTGTGAACTTTTTTGGTGTTCTTGGACTTGGCGCTCAGTTGAGCTGCCTTGGGGAAAGCTTGAGCAAAAGTGTGGAGAACTTTGGGCATTGTCTGGGGCCCCAAAATGAGCCACTGAGCTGGGCT
>CAUYPK010021540.1:0-28910 GCA_963574355.1 Loris lydekkerianus
AAGTCATGGAAAAAACCCAAGCACCCATCGACTCATAAATGGATTAATAAATTGTGGTATTTGTACACCATGGAATATTATGCAGCTGTAAAGAAAGATGGAGACTATATCTCTTTCATGTTTACATGGATGGAGCTGGAAAGTGTATCTTTCTAATGTCATTAGATTGCCAAAAAAATAAAAAAGTAATAACTCCATGAATATCAGAGCTTCACATACATTGTATGGATAGTTATTCTATAAGTAATTGCATCTTTATTGTGATTATTTAGTAAAGTGAAAGCTCTTTGTATTTAAATATATTTATGTGGCCACCTTTCAGAAGATCATTCCATCTTTACAATAACCATGAAATCAATGCTTGTGTTGATGATGGACTGATTGGAAAATAAGGTGCTAACATGCATGATTTTAAAAAGTTGTTGAATGACTGAATAAAATGAAAACATTCACAAGTTAGTAAACATGTACATACCACCCAAGCCTTGCGTAGGGAACTGACAGGAAGTAAGATGCTATGGGAGTGGAAACATACTTCTGTGACTCCTGAGAACCACCTGTAAACATCATCCTCAGGTTCCTTTCCAACGCCTGGTACATAAAGGATACAGAACCCTGCAATTTAAAAAAAAATTATTACAGACACATAGCGTAATCAACAAAACCACTTTTTCCAGTAAAAACTAACGGATTTTGTGGTGGAAACAAGTTTTGACACATGCTTAAAAAAAAAAAAAAAAAAAAAAAAAATCAATCCCTATCAACAATAAGATCATTTAGGACAGTGAAATAGTACCCTAAACTTACACTGGGGGGTGGCAAAGTTACAGCCTGAGAAGTCAGGGCCAGCATGAAAAGAAAGGATTCGCTAGGACTTATCCCAAACCAACTAAGTTGGGATGGTCTGTACTGATTTGTAGACCCTAATGGAACAAAACAATTTTTATGGAGTAAACATTTTTAAAAGACAAGTTCATTTGATCTAGAACTATAATTTTATTTGTGTATATATTCTTCTTTCCCCTGATGAATAAACTGGAACACCACCAGGATGCCAAATATACGCTCTAAACCACACCCAAATTGAGATGCTGCTGTTTTTGCTGCCAGGCAAGCATGGGAAGTCATCTGCAGAGAGCTGGGAGCTGGAGGATTTGGGAGACAACAAGAACCTCAGCCGGGTATGTGAACTGTTCTTAACGTGGTTACTGTAGAGACACAAATGCAGCCTGGCATAGTCCTGAGAAAGCTGGCTAGGCCCTAGATCACCCAAGTTAAAGGTATTCCAACTCTAAATCTACCCAAGGGTGACATGAACTCAGACCATACTTCTCAGGCCTGCTCCAGAACACAGCAGAATTGCCCCAGACAGACCAGGCTCTGCAGAAGCACAGGCCACGACGATCCCGCAGATGATCCTGCTTTCTAACCTTACCCACCCTACTCCCACCAACTGGCTGCCTATCCATTGCTCATCTTCATGCCCAGCTCTGACTGGCTCAATCATCTAGGAAGCATTTAATCAGCTCTTATTGTATGCCAAGCACCATAAAAGATGCTGGGAATATAAATTCCCTTCATATTTTTTTTGCAAAGGAGATAAATCCAAATACGGCAGGACAAAATGATATGTACTTTGATAGGGGTTCCCAGGTCCAGGATTGGCTGTATAATTTACCAAGGTCAGTACACAATAAAAGTATGGAGCCTTTTGCTCAAAAATTATTAAAAATTTACCCAAAGACAGGTAAGATCACTCTGCATTCAGTCAACCTAAGACAGGGTCCAAACCATTGATGTTTGTATCCCCATGACGGGTAAGACTGAAACTGCAAGAGCAGGCAACCTAAGACAGGGGCTATGTTTTTCCACTATACAAAAAACAAAAGAGGGAATTGTTGGCCCTGCCATGTGCCTGAGGCCTAGTGCAACTTCCCGAGCCTGACTAGAAGTAGATCCATCGAGCTACTTCCACGTAGCAATGACTCAGCAAGGCCCGGCCTGAAACTGCCTCTACCTAGATACAGCCAACGTGGTACCATGCCATTGGCCCAACCCTGTCGCGCACCTCATCCCCCACCTTCTTTCCCCGCCCCTTCCCCACGCTCTATATAAGCGGCTGCTTGACGCAATAAAGTTGAGTTCCTGCTTTAAAAAAAAAAAAAAAAAGAAATGAAATCGGAAAGGAAGAGCAAAGAGAGGGAAGGAGGGAGGGGAGTGGGGCTTTGGTGTGTGCCACACCTTTTGGGTGCAAGACACGACTGTAAGAGGGACTTTACCTAAAAAATGCAATCAGTGTAAAAACAAACAAAAAAAAACTCTGCTGTATGGGCAAACTCTACTCTATCGAATAGCTGGGAGCAATAATTGCTCATGCCTATAATCCTGATGCTTTGGAAAGCCAAGGTGAGAGGCTAGAGGCCCGGAGTCTGAGATCAGCCTGGGCAACACAGTGAGACCCCATCTCTACCAAAAATAAAAAAATTAAAAATTAAAAAAAAAAAAATTTGTGGATAAATTTCATGATCTCTTTACTTTCACTTTATGATTCAGAAAGTACAGTCAGCCAAGTTTTTCTTAAACATTTTGGGCAAGTCTCACATTAAGCTAAGACATTCACTCTCTCAACCTCCCTCAAAGTAATTTTTTAAAAATTACTGTTGCATTAGCAAAGATTTAAAAAGAAGTATTACTATCCACTTTTGTAAAAAGTGAGAGGAACTAGACACCTACAAAATCTACTTTTCTCTTTCTTTTTTTTGTTTTTGGTAGAGATGGAGGTCTTACTATGCTGTCCAGGCTGGTCTCAAATTCCTGGTCTCAAGTGATCCTCCAGCACTGGCCTCCTAAAGTGTTGGGATTAAAAGCGAGAGTTACCATGCCTGGCCTAAAATCTACTTCTAAAAGCATATTTCCAGGGATAAAGCTACAGTATGTACCCAAAACCTTCACAAAAGGCATACTGTGTAGACTTTCAGCTAATAATTCTATTTCTAGGAAATTAACATAAGGGAAATGAACATGAACATTTATAAAGAAATATGTATGAATGAATATGTTCATTACAATATTAACATAAGCAAAATATCAAAAATAATTTACATGTCCAAAAATATGGTTTGGGTTAAATATATTATGATAAATACATATAAAGAAAAATTAAAAATCAATTTTAGATGTGAAAATAATCATACTTTTGTGATATGAAATATTAAGTTACAAATAATAAGTAGAGCACAAGTCCATTGTTGTACTAATATATTTTAATCTCTAAGAATGAATATACATAGACAAAGAACCTTAGAAAAATATAAAGCAAAATGTTACAATGGATCTCTGGTTAGTGGTACTACAGATCTATTTTTTAGTGCATCTGTGTTTTCAAATTAGATTGCATTAAACTTAGATTACTTGAACAGTTTTTAAATGTTAGGGAATTGGTGGGATAGAGCTAGTAGTTCAAGTTATGGAAAGATATTTAGTAAAGCCAGATGGTGTAAATGGAAACCAGTTAACAATAAGGAACTTCATATTTCAAAACAACTAAAAGAGAATTTTAAATATTCTTACCACAAATAAATGATAATTATTTATGGTAATGCATATGCTAATTAGTCTGATTTGATCATTCCTCAATCTATATATGTATCAAAATACCGCACTGTGCTGCAAAAATATTGTCATCCCTCAGTATCTTCAAATAATCAGTTCAAAGACCCCCCTCAAAATATCAAAATCCAAAGATGCTTCATTCCCTTATGTAAAAAGGCATAGTATTTGCATCTAATCTATGTACATCCTCCATGTTTGTACTTTAAATCACATCCATATTACTTACAATATCTAATATATTCTAAATGTTATGTAAATAGTTGTTAAAGTGCACTGTTTAGGGAATAATGATGTGAAAAAGTCTGTACATTGGTAATTGAGATGCAACTATCATACACGCAAAATTTTCAATCCACAATTGGCTGGATCTACCAATGTGCAACTTGCAGATATGGAGGGCTGACTGTATATATCATTGTTTGTCAATTCAAAACAATAAATAAATAAATAAATACATAAATAAATAAAACAAAAAGTAAATAGAACCCAGAAAGGACTATATTAAGGGAAAGCAAAAAATCATCAAAACGCAGAAGCAGAATTAGTAACACGTATATAGAGAAAAGAAATTTGCATAAGTGAATGCATATAGTCATAAAAGGAATGGAATTTCAAAAAGAACTTCTACAATACTAAATGCTACAAAGAAGTCACTACTAATAATTACGATTATGTCAGATAAGAGTTGAGATGCACACAGTTGATTTAACAATAAGATGACCATTAACAATCTCAGTTACCAATATCAGTGGTAGGGTGAGAAGAAAGTGACCAGAGACCTCCAGTGACAACGATTTCTTCAAAAAGTTCAAAGGAGAATAAAAAGAGATGAGGGAGCAATAACTTCAGATAGAGGAAGGGTAATGGTGTAAAGCTGGGAAGGTACATTGCAGAGTAGCTGTGAAACTCATTGAGAAAAGGCCAAATGTACTATTTCGAAAGCTGAAAAACGTCACATAGAGAGAGGAAGTCACAATTATATCATTCTTATAAAGATTTAAAACTCATTTTTCTCGAATGTGTCCTTTTAAAGTCCATTGCCCAAAATGGAGAAGAGGACTAAGAAGAATTGCCTGATGATCTCAAACTGGGAGGGGGGTGGGGGGCTGGATTCTATTGCTTTACTCATCTGCAGAAATGCTAAGAATCTATTCAGATACGCTGTCATTTCACTTCCCAGGGAGCTTGGACAATTCAATCTCCGTATTTAGAACAATGTAATATAAACACACCTTTTAAAGTAAGGATTTTCTTTATAATACATTCATTAATAATTTATTATCTTTTGAAAAAGTAAACAAGCACTAAAAAGCATCATAACTCTGCTTTCCAAAGACACCCATCACTACCAAAAGATTATCCATTTCTTTCCAATTATTTTGTTACACAGAGAAATTTTTGGTTAAAATGTTGAATTCTTTCCCAACTCCCCAAACTATTATAATTTTTATTTATATGCATATAAAATAAAACTGAAGACAACAGGAATATTTAGGTAAAAGGAATTTTCATCATTTAATAGAACAAGAGTCAAGTCACATTACTTTTTTTGCACTTACACTTTTTTCGATTAATAAAATGTTGCCTTCACTCAAAGCTTAACATAAAGGTAATTTGAGTTTCACTAGTCATCCTGCCCTTTTTGATTCACTGAACGATGATATAAAACACAATCCCATGTTTGATAACAATTCTAATTTCTTTCAAAACTTCTGTATTCCTTTGGAACCCAAGGTCACTGTGGGTTTGATGATTTAGCTTTCACTACACTTTCTTTTTCTCATCCATCTTACGGAACTTTTGTCTTCTCTTTGTTCTTAATCAACTTAGCTGTGAAAATTGAGGCCTTATGAAGAAGAAACATTAGTGGCAGAGGATGTAGTTGGGGGAAAGGACTGTAGTTGTTTACATTCAAGCAACTTCTGCAATTTAAAGTTGAAACTTTAGAAATGCCAGTTCCTGCAAGTCCTTTTCTACTTCACATCTGGCCATTTTTCACTGGAGACCTTCCCCACGAGTTGCATTCTCTCGCCATGTTGCTCAGCCTTCTTTCTCCCATCCCTGACATCTCCCCCTTTCTTCCTTTGGTTGCCCTCTCCTGCTTCATGCAAAAGTCTGTTCCCTTCTCTATTCCGTCTGTGATCTCCTTTATAAACCAGAATGTCTCAAACTTTACATGTGTATTGAAATTACTTGTTAAAATGCATATTCTGAATCAGTATACCTGGCGGGAGGCCATAGATACTTCCTTTTTTTAAGTTCCCGGGCAAAGCTGATTCTGGTAGTCCACAGATCATCCGTGAATGGTGAGCTTTTAGACCATGTTGCCAGGACTTCACTTTCCAAACCTAAAACTGCTTTTCAAGGTAATTTCTAAAATGATCACAGTTCTCGCCATAGGAATAATTTCAACATCAGCTGTGACCATATTTTTTCACTATGCTACCTTAGCACCCAACTCAATGTAATAATACTAAGTTCCCAGCCAGTGTATTAGTAGGCATAGTTAATTATACCCTCTCTCTATCACACATTTTATTTAGGTAGTTAAAACTGCCTTGCATTTTTATAACATATACATATTACCAAAGGTAAAATTGGCAGTAAGCATTTATACTTCTCTTAGAGAAAGAAATATTAAGTTCAGCCTTAGAAGAAAAATGTTTGTAACAGAGACAATGCTGAGGAAATATTCCATTTGCTTCCTGGGGTTGGAGCTATTTGAACTGTAAGCAGAAGTGAATTTGTCTCTTCCATGCTACAACAGGAACGAGTACAGCTCAATTACTCTCTTTGGAGGCTGTGAGTTCTGAGACTGTGTCATGGTCCATTATTTTACTTCCAAGAAACCCAGTGGACAGTGTCCTTTCTGAATTTACCTGTGCATGTTTCAACTTGCTCAGATTGCTGTTGTGGCTGGGAGGGCTTCGTTTGTTTCCCCACAGATTTTACATTTCTTAATTTTTGTTTATCTCAAAACTTTCATAATGACCCACATATAATTCAGATTTGTGCAAATCACATTGGACTTTATATAATGAAGAAACAAACTCTTATTTTGGTAGGCCATTACTATTTGGAAATCTAGACATCAATTGGGAGATTTGGAGATTAATGTGTTATCACTCTAGGGCCTATCTTATTCCAACCAACATCAGATTTTGAAAAATCTAAACTAATTCCTGTAATAGAGCTTATTTAATAATGTGCTAACTTGCTCCTTTGGTAATTCTAAAAAATCAGAGGGCCCTAACAAAAGCAAAATACACAGATAAAATAGTAGTTCATATTTATTCCATAAATAAAATAACCAATAAGGAAAAAAGTAAACAAAAGCAAAGAAGCCCCAAATAGACTTTTAAATATTAGAGAATAGCTATTGAGAAAAGAATAATTTTTCTAAATTACCTCTTAATAGTGATGAAAACAATTAAGATCCTACAAAGCCTTAAAATACTCCAATTCATGGCTCTAAAAAAAAAAGAACAAAATCTTGTAAAGTTAAGTGAAAGTTCGAGTAGCCTTTGGACAGATCAGCTGGGATGGGAAGACTGCAAAGAGGAACAGTCTTCCGAAGAGAAATACTGGCACAGCGGAAGGGCACAGAGAATGATCCTTTTTGAGAGGAGGGGCAGGGAAAGGTCAGTTTTAGGAAGAGATAAGGCTAGAAGCTTCCATATTATGAAATGTCTAGGCCAAGTTCAGGTGTCAGATATACAGAAGCAGCAGCAGATGCTTTTTTTCTTGACCTTGTAGAAGCAAATTTCCCTGTTATGGTGAGGGCCCCATGGTGGGAAGCTTCAGGACACCAAGGCCTCAGTTCTACAACTGTAAGCAACTGGGTTCTTCTAACAACCAGTGAGCCTCGAAGGGGATTCCAAGCTTCAAATGAGAACTCAACCATGGCCCATTCCTGGATTTAAACCTTGTGAAACCCTGAACAGTCTCCCTGGACTTGTGCCAGGACGTCTGACCTATGAAACTGTGAGACAATAAATTGTGTTATTTTAAGCTGTTAAATTTGTGGTAATTTGTTACACCACATTACAAAATGAACACAAAAGATATACCATAATTTTGAATCCGGCTGAATCTGTTAACATTGCTGCTTTCATTGCATGTGCTAGCCGGGGCTGCCAGCTTCAGTTCTAACAGTTGGCTTGGTTGGCTAATGCCATCCTAGACCAAATCTTGGCACACACTAAATAACATAGACAAGCCAGACATTCCTTGGCATAATGTGACAGAAAGAAGTAACAAAAACTAGGAGACAGAAGTCCTGGCTTGAATCTTTCCTGTGGTTCCCACGTATTCACTCTCCTCACTCATCCATCCCACCCCCCAACAGAGAAAAGAAGAATATATTTTTACTAATATCACGGAAAAGAGATTGGGGAAAGCATTGGAAACTTTGCAAAGCTTCTCACCAGCTGTTCTCCCTAAATCAAAAATGGTAGTGGGCACAATACCAATGGAAATGAGCCCTCAGATCACAACTGCAATAGGAAGGAAAGTGGCTCAGCTGAGGTGGCAGCCCTCACTCACCTCAATGAAAGTTAGAATGTGTGCAGTGATCAAATCTGGGGTAAATGATTAACAAGCAGAGTTCACTAAAAGGAGCTGAACAGACAACCCACAAAATTCTTCCTGAGTGTTTTACACACAAACACCCGAGGCCCTGGATTAGCAAATGGAGGCAGCACTTCAGTCACAACACAAAAAGATCAGCACCTCTCCTTATTTACCAATCTCAGTCACCTGGCTGTTCCAGAACATCCGATTCCAGAACAAAGAAGAGGAGAGACGTCCTTGAGGGAACATCATTCTGTAATAGTTCTCTATGCTTCTGTATAAAATGTTTAAAACTTTTTGTCACAGTTTTATAAACTCTTCTTCTAGTTTCTCCAGTGTAAAATAAAACATCTAATCTGAAGATAACTATACTAAGGAAATAAATTCTAAAAAACTTAAGTGATGATTAGATATTGTCCTTTGGAGAAGGAAACCATCTAAGATTGAAGGTATCCTGGTTAGAATTGAGGCTTATGGAGGTCAGCTGATAAGGAGTATTCTGCCCTAAAGTCATCTAACTATAGGCCCATCAGACTCAACTCTCAAACTATGATTCCTTTTCTAGGCCTGAGAGCAGTGAATTATTTTCAGCAACAGTTTGGTCACATTTGAATACGTCTGCCCACCTGAAGGTTAAATTGTTATACCTGAGCATCTAACAAGTCAGAAGAATACTTTTTAGCAGGCCTCTTACTCTTGAGATATAGTCCACTTTGGGTGTTCCACTATGATAGATTTGTCATATTAGTCCAAAGGCTGCCAAATGTAGATGGGAACCAGAATAAAATAATGCTCTCCAGCTAGTTCAAAACTTAATTCAAGCAGTCTATCACTTGTCCTAGCCAATGATCCATCAGATCCAATTTTGCTCAAATTTTCCATAGGATGGCAGGGTCTTCCTTAGAGATAGTAGCAAGTTCCAGGTCTCAGTAGAGATCTCTGTGATTTGTAAGCAAGTCACATTTCCCCCAGCATTGAGAAATTGCCTGAGAGGGTTGCAAGTCATCTGTCTAGACTCTACTTATTCAGGGTCTTATAAAGAGCAAGACCTTGGGCTTAGGAACAAATTAGTGTGGGCGACAACTAGTCCAGAGCTGAGAATGTCTGTGTTTCAGGTGAATGTTCATAAGACAGAGCCTCACCAGAGAAGCTCTTAATAATAAGGGAGACAGAATGACTTATTAATGACAATCGATTGAGTTTCTTCTCAAGACAATCATCATTTTATTTATTTATTTATTTATTTTGTTGTTGTTGTTTGTTTGTTTGTTTGTTGAGACAGAGTCTCACTCTGTGATCCTGGGTACAGTGTCACGGCATCATGGCTCACAGCAATCTCAAACTCCTGGGCTCAAGAGATCCTATTGCCTCAGCCTCCCAAGTAGCTGGGACTACAGGTGCCAACCAAAATGCCCACTAGTTTTTCTGTTTTTAGTAGAAGTGGAGTCACACTCTTGCTCAGGTTGGTCGCCAACTCCTGAGCTCAGGTGATCCACTCACCTCAGGCTCCCAGAATGCTAGGATTACAGGCGTGAGCCACCACACTCAGGCCATGACAATCATCATTGATTCATAATTGTGACAAGGGGCCACAAACTCAAAAATCTAACATAAACAAGAAAAGAGAATCTGATAAAAGACATCAGGGGATGCTCGGCATTGTGGCAAACTGGAGAGGGCATATTCTATCTAAAGAAGGCAGCGCAGAGTCAGTTTTAGCTGAATCTTACCATGTTGGTGTGTAGGCCATGCCAGAAAATACTTTGTTTTTCAAAAGAAGCCATAAAACAAATTTTTAGACAAAATTTTCTGATTTTTGAAATAGTGTGAGGGCCAAACACGCCAAGTCTGTGGGCCACATAAGACCATCAGGCTGCTACTTTGTGTGATTTGGCAAGGATGGTGGCTACACGTGGACTCAGCCACATGGACTTTCCCCCACTAATGCTCACCTGGCTCTCACTGCTAAAATAAAAACACCAAATTTGTCAGCAAAATTGCTATTTCATGAGCTGCTGCATATTAAAAATATTATAAATTTAATCAGATACTTGTGGATGGTTGATTAATTAGGTTCTTCTATCATGGAGAAGCAGCAATTAGTATGCATAGGTAAAGACAGTTTTTCTGTATTTGGATTTAATTTTTCTGTCAGCACCAATACTGATATTCTCATTCACTGCTTTAGGCTAAGTCATGCACCATTACTTCTAAGGAATTAACACCACAATTAAGAAAATAATTCAATGGAATGATTATCATAGTTTTCATTGATCTTACTGTATACTCTAATATCTGGAAGAAGATAGCCTTATGGAATGCTGAAGTGACATTATTATCATTATTATTATTACAATTGCCCACGCTGGACAGCAGTGGTGTAATTATAGCTCACTGGAAACTTCAACTATTGGGCTCATACAATCCTGCCTCAGCCTCCTAAGTAGCTAGGACTACAGGTATGCATCACAATGCACAGATAATTATTTTTTTAAATTTTCATAGAGACAGGATCTTACTATGTTGCTGAGCCTGGTCTTGAACTCCTGGCTTCAGGGAATCCTCCCACCTTGGCCTCCCAAAGTGCTAGAATTACAGGTAAGAGCCACAGCCTCTGCCAAACAAACCAATTATTGAGGGCCCGTCACTGCCTTTTGGGACACAGCACTGTTTTTCAAAATGTAGTGTTTTTAAAAATGTGGTGTATTCTCTGTATCAGCAATCACTAAAAGACGATGCTGCTTTTCCAAAGCCAAAATAAAGTCAGGAAAAAGGGTAGAAAGATAAATACTTACCTTTATTACCTTATTAAATGCTTCATAACTATTATTGGATTGAACTGTATACCCCCCCCCCAAGATGCCAAAGTCCTAATCCTCCAGTACCTATGAATGTGACCTTAAATGTGACCTTATTTGAAAATAAGGTTTTTGCAGATGATCAAATTAAACTGAGGTCTTTAGGGTAGACCTGAATCCAGTAAGACTGGTGTCTTTATATAAAAGGTGAATGTGGGCACTGTTTATATAAGACACAGACGAACAGAGGGAAGACAACGTGAGGATAGCCATCTACAAGCTAAGGAACACGTGTAGCTATCAGAAGGCATTCAAAACGAGAATCTGTTGCCCTCGAAATGAACCAACAGTGCTGACAGCTTTATCTCAGACTTGTAGACTCCAGAATTGTGCGACTGTATTTTCTATTGTTTAAGCCACCCAGTTTGTGGTACTTGGTTATGGCAGTCCTGGGAAACTAAGAAGGTTACTTGTTTTACATTCTTTCCTCACAACTGTGTTCTGCTCATCTAGAAATTTGGAAACCAAGAAGAAATGCACTCACTAGGAGACCTAACATATTTGCCACTGAATTAGAAGGTGAGATGGCTGTATAGCCATTTAACTCTTTTATACTCCTGCAAAAAAAAAAAAAAAAAAAGGAGGATTATGCCAGAATGATGATAGTAATCGAGGCTAAATAATGTTGCCAGATGTAAATCAAGGTTAGAAGTAGTAGAACTTCCCAGGATGAATACAGTACAATTAGAAAAGAATCAATGGATGTGCCAGGTAAGAACAGTAAGTGCTTAGATTCTTCCGGAAGAAGAGTGTGGTTCATCTAGGTCAGCAGACACCAACATGAGGATCATCCTGAGAGCAAAAAGAAACATAAGATGGATAGCAAAAAATCATAAATACCAGCTCAATCTTATAACTGAGAGAGACAAGCATTCCCTAATACTATTATCTGTATTACCTTGCTTGTTTTCATTTTTTAACTTTTTGGCATATGAGACACATCTGCACAATATAGTGTATCATTTTATCCTGAACAGAGCACAGACCTACAGGAAGCATGGCCGTGACCTGATGATACAGGCCTAGGAGATGGTAGCCTCAAGCCTTCCTCTCTGGATGTGGTGACTGGTAACTAGTAAGGAGGGGATTCTTCCTGCAGTGTAGGAGTTACCTGCCTTATAATAGACAAATATTTTCAAATGATGTTTCTGGGAAAAAGGGCATATGTGTATGTTATACAATCAAAGTAGAATGTAGAAACTTCTCTTATTTCTGCTTCCTTTCCAGGATCTATTTCTTTGTGGCAGCTGTCCTTCCAGCACACTGTATGATTCCAGCAAGCTAATAATCACTCCTGAGCCAGGCTAAGCCAAAATCATTAGGCTCTTCTAGGAATCTGAGTTGTGAGCAGGGACACACAAGACTAGAAGGCAGTAGAACTGCATCATCTGATTGGTACTTCCTAAATTAGTATACATGAGTTCCCACCATAGAGTCACCTAATTGCTCAAATCTTTGGCCTGGTTGTTCAGCATGCCATTCAGTCACTTTGCAATAAATCATTCAACTTTTCCTTCTTTCCTCCTTCCCTTCCTTTCTTACTCCCTAACACAGAATGGTAAGAGAATACGGCGTAGGGTTTCTTGTCGTCATCCATGTACACCAGAAACTACTTCTAACTCTTCCAGCACAAACCCCAACCAGATAAAAATCTCTCTATCGGTGCAACATTTAGGACTTTGAACTGAAGAGAAATGAAGAAAAGACAAGGATGCGTGAATAGTAAAAGGAATAGTTAGAAAAAGGAAAGAAAAAGGTGCAAAAAGAGAAAAAAAGTATGAATCAGTAATGTCCAGTGTAGACTGTACTTAGCCAGAAGTGGAAGTCTGGTTGAGACTAAATTAGCACAGCCAAATTAGACATTCTCTTTCTCCTAGTTCCCCTTGGCATAAGTCCTCACTGGGAAATAACTAAAATTCATAGACAGTATATGTTTTAGATGCATAGATTCTCCCTCTCATATGTATCTCATTTATACTGTATATAAAATATCTAGAAGTGAGTTAATATCTCTAAACAATTTTTTATTGTTAAGATGAAGAAGTTGAAACCCTTTAGCTTACCATATACAAAAATCAACTCAAGACAGATTAAACAGTTAAATGTAAGACCTGAAACTATACAACTACTGAAATAAAACATAGGGGATACATTTCAGGACATTGGTCTAGGCAAAGATTTTATGGCTAAGACCTGAAAATCACAGGAAAAAAACAAACAAACCTAAAATAGACAAATGTAACTACTATATCAATCTAAAAAGCTGTGGTACAGTAAACAATCAACAGAAACAATCTGTTGAATGGGAAGAAATATTTGCAAACTAGTCTTCCAAGAAGAAACTAATAATATCTGGGAAGTGCCCGTGGCTCACCGGCCCCATATGCCGGAGGTGGTGGGTTCAAACCCAGACCCGGCCAGAAACTGCAGGGAAAAAAAAAAAAAAAAAGGAAACTAATAATATCTATAATATACAAAGAATTGAAACAACTCAACAATAAAAAAACAAAACAAAAAACAAACAAAACCAAGAAAACCTAAAAAATCCCATTAAAAATATGGGGAAGGGGGAGAGAGAGGGAAGGGAGGGGGGAGCATGGGCAGAGGGAAGGTGATTGGTGGGATTACACCTGTGGGTGCATCTTACAAGGGTACGTGTGAAACTTAGTAAATGTAGAATATAAATGTCTTAACGCAATAACTAAGAAAATGCCAGGAAGGCTAGTTAACCAGTGTGATGAAAATGTGTCAAATTGTTTATAAAACCAGTGTATGGGGGCAGCACCTGTGGCTCAGTGGGTAGGGCACCGGTGGTGGGTTCAATCCCAGCCCTGGCTAAACTGCAACAAAAAAATAGCCGGGTGTTGTGGTGGGCGCCTGTAGTCCCAGCTACTTGGGAGGCTGAGGCAAGAGAATCACCTAAGCCCAAGAGCTGGAGGTTGCTGTGAGCTGTGACACCACAGCACTCTACCAAGTGCAACAAAGTGAGACTCTATCTCTAAAAAAACCCCAAAACAAACAAACAAACAAAAAAAAGTGTATGGTGCCCCATGATCGCATTAATGTACACAGCTATGATTTAATAATAAAAATAAATAAATAAATAAATAAATAAAAATAAAGTGGGCAAAGAAATTGAATAGACTTTCTCAAAAGAAGACGTACAAATGGTCAATAAATCTATGAGAAAATGCTCAATATCACTAGTATCAGAGAAATTAAATTTAAAACCACAATGAGACATGTTTTTCCTGTTAGAATGGCTACTATTAAAAAGACAAAAAATAACAGATGCTAGCGAGGGCAGAAAAAAGGAACTCATACACTATTGGTGGTAAAGTAAATTAGTATAGTCACTATGGAAACAATATGGAAATTTCTAGTATATGACCCAGCAATCCTACTACTGGGTATTTATCCAAAGTAAAAGAGATCTGCTGGGTGCGGTAGCTCATGCCTATAATCCTAGAACTCTGGAAGGCTGAGGCGGGTGCATTGCCTCAGCTTGAGTTCCAGACCAGCCTGAGCAAGGGCAAGACCTGTCTCTAAAAAATAGCTGGGCCTTGTGGCTGGTGCCTGTAGTCCCAGCTACTAAGGAGGCTGAGGCAAGAGGATTGCTTGAGCCCAAGAGTTTGAGGTTGCTGTGAGCAATGACTCTACCTACTGAGGGCAGCAAAGTGCAGCCTTAAAGAAAGATGGAGATTTTACCTCTTTCATGTTTACATGGATGGAGATGGAACATATTCTTCTTAGTAAAGTATCTCAAGAATGGAAGAAAAAGTATCCAATGTACTCAGCCCTACTATGAAACTAATTTATGGCTTTCATATGAAAGCTATAACCCATTTATATACTAAAATAGGGGGAAGGGGGAGAGAAAGGGAAGGGAGGAGTGAGGATGGGCAAAGGGAGGGTAATTGGTGGGATTACACCTGTGGTGCATCTTACAAGGGTACATGTGAAACTTAGTGAATGTAGAATATAAATGTCTTAACACAATAACTAAGAAAATGCCAGGGAGACTATGTTAACCAGTTTGATGAAAATGTGTCAAATGGTCTATAAAAGCAGTGTATGGTGCTTCATGATTGCATTAATGTACACAGCTATGATTTAATAAAAAAAAAAAAGTTTCCATACTACCATATTATTTACAGTTATACATCAAATAGTCAATATAAACTGAGCATCTTTAACATAGTTTTAATCTGTCACTTGTGTATTATTTGTTACACATCAGAAAGAAATGCTTACAGAAAAAAGACATATCATAAAGAGTAACTGTTTACAACTGACCATAGGTGTTAAATTTTTCTTAACTGGTGATTTCTTTTTCTTGTTAAAACATTCATAAACCCCCAGAAGAGTCAATATTTCCTATGTTTGTAACTCTAAATCTATGAGTATGTTGCTGGCATTGGACTGAAATTTATTTTTATACTATTCTGAAAAAGATTTGCTAAGTTGTTTTATAGTGTAAATAGATTACTAGGCCATAAATAAATACGCTTTAGAAAATATAGATGAAGAATGATGGTACTTGTTTTAGTCTGTTTTGTGTTGCTATAACAGAATATCACTGAACTGGGTAATTCATTAAAAAGGAAATTTATTTCTAACAGTTCTAGAGACTGATTAAGTTCACTGTCATGGGGCTAGCCTCTGGGAAAGGCCTTTTTGCTCCGTTATCCCATGGCAGAAGATGGAAAGGCAAGAGAGCATAAGGGAGTAAATGGAAAGAAGCCAAACTCACCTTTTCATCAAGACCTCATGCCTGCAATAACACACTCCTGTGATAACAACATTAGTCCATTCATTAAGGTTGAGCTCATGTGACCCAATCTCCTCCTAAAGGCCCCACCTCTCAACATTGTTGCATTGGAGATTATGTTGGCAATGCATGAACTTTGCAGGACATATTCAAACCACAGCATTACTAATCATATTTGGGGTTTTGTTTGTTTGTTTGTTTTGAGACAGTTTCAAGCTGTTGGCCTGGGCAGAGTGCCGTAGCATCACAGCTCACAGCAACCTCAAGCCCTTGGGCTTAAGTGATTCTCTTGCCTCAGCCTCCCAAGTAGCTGAGATTACAGGCACCTGCTGTAAAACCCAGCTATTTTTTTTGTTGCAGTTATCATTGTTGTTTAGCTGGCCCAGGCCAGATTTGAACCTGCCAGCCTTAGTGTACATGGCTGACACCCTATCCACTGAGCTACGGGCACTGTGTACCAATTATATTTCTATCAACAATTAACAAATCATTATAAATGAGCCTCATCAATTTACATACACAGAAAGAAAGATTTGCGCTAATTCCTTCATTCATCCAGGTATTTATTTTTCATTTATTTATTCAGCAGAAATGTGTAAGAAGCCTGTCTAGGTCCAAATTGACAATTGTGCTAAATCTCCATTATAGTCCAGGGGACCTCAAACTGCGGCCTGCGGGCCACATGAGGCGGTGTAATTGTATTTGTTGCCATTTTGTTTTTTTTACTTCAAAATAAGATATGTGCAGTGTGCATAGGAATTTGTTCATAGTTTTTTTAATTTTAACAGTCTTCTTTGATTTCCTTGAGCCAACCTGCTTGCAATAAGCATCTGAGGAGTTAAAACAACCTAAAACGGATGTACATTATTAACACCAAAAAACCCCCTATGTTGTAAAATAGACCCTACCTCTTCCCTGTCTTTTTTATTCTGTTTTTCATAGATGAAAAGTAATGACTTTGGTCATTGTAATCCTGAAACTACCTGTAAGTTCCACCACAGTGAGTGGTTGTCCACTGAGCTGTGCATTAAAATCACCTGTGTTCCATATATTCACCAGGCAAGGAAAAAAACTGAACATCTTAACCAGAGTTACAAAGGAGAATATAGGTTCTCCAAACTTGAACTTCAAGAAATGAAAACCACTATGTCTAAGATGAAAAATACTCTAGATGGAATTAATAATAAGTTAAACATTAAAAAAAGATCAGTGAACTTGAAGACATGGCAATGGCAACTATTTAAGATGAAACACACAGAGAATTAAGTTTAAAAAACATCAGTAAGCTGTGGGGCTACTTCAAGCAACCTGTATATATGCAATTAAAGTTCCCAAAGGAAAGAGTACACCAAAAACATGCTACAAAAAGAATAAATTGATTAATAGGAAGTTAAAACTGTAAGTTTCTGCCTTCAAATTCTTTTTGAAGAGAATTGAAAAGCCACAAATCTGGAGAAAATATCTGTAAATCATAAAAATATATATTCAGAATATATAAATAACTCTTAAAATTTAATAAGAAAAAGATAAATTGGCAAACATTTTGAATAGATTGCTTCTGTTCAAAGATTTTTAGTTGGCGGATGAGCACCTGAAAATATGCTTGATATCATTAGTCACTAGAGAAGTACAAATTAAAACCCCAATGAGACACTACTACACACATGTTATAATAATAAAACAATAAAAAGATTGACCATACCGAGTGCTGGCAAGGGATGTGTAGTAACTGCAACCTTCATACATTGCTAGTGGAAATGCAAAATAGTGCAACCACTTTGGAAAACAATTTGGCAGTTTCTAAACATCATACAGATATACACAAACAATGATCCAGCTATTCCACCCCTAGACATGCACCCAAGAGAAATAAAAGCATTATGTCTGCACAAAACTTGTGCACAAAGGTACATAGAAGGCTCGTCTGCCATAGCCAAAGAAACTGGACACAACTCAAATCTCCATCGACAAGCGAATGGATAAAACAACTCTCAAGCCTACTCCATTGATCTATTATACATTTTATGTTTCTTTTGTTAAATCTTTTACTAAACATTTTCTTCTTTTGGCACTGTTGTGAACAGAAATGTTTCTTAATTTCATTTTCCATTAGAATCCTTTTTATTTCTGTCAAGTCAGTAATAATACCCCCTCTATCATTCCTAATTTTATTGATTTGAATCTTTTTTTCTTAGTCACTCCATCTAAAGGTTTGTCAACTTTGTTGATCCTTTCAAAGAAACAATTTTTGGTTTCATTGATTTTCTTTATTGTTCTTCTATTTCCTGCACTCTTTTTTACAACTTCCTGTGAGTCTGTAATTATTTCTAGATAAAAAGTTAAAAATAAATAAAAAAAGATTACATTTGATAGAATACCCAGAAATAAAAAAGAACGCACTAGTGATATACAGAAAGCTTGTATGAATCTCTAAATTATTATATTTTACTAAGTGAAGGAAGCTAGATAAAAAAGAGTATATGCTGTATGGTACCATGTATATTAAATTCTATAAAATACAAACTAATCTTTGGTGACAGAAAGTGGGTCAGTGGTTGCCTGAGGACTGGAGGTGGTAGAGGTGGAGGAGCAGGGAGAGAGTACAAAGGGCCACAAAAAATATTTGGGGGTGATGAGTATGTTCATGACCTCATTCTGGTGATGGTTCCACAAATGTATTCCTGTGTCAAAACTTGACAATTTATGCACTTTAAATAAGTTCAACTTATTGTATATATGACTCATTAAAGCTACTCAAAAGTAAATGGTGGGACGAGAGCAGGGATGTATTAGAGCTAAGTGATTATTATAAATAATCCCTGGGACCAAAAACAAAAGATTAGGAGGGAAAGCTTTTGTTGCTTATTCCAAGTGGTGCAGTGTCTCAGTCTTAACATTAAAAACAAAATTTTAATAAAGAACTGAAGCCAAAATAATTTGTCCCCTATTTGATTCTACCCCTATCCCAAGAATGGGCATGTATACTTTGTAATACCTGAAAGTTGTAAAGACTTTCTAATTTTGTTGTCCTAATGAAACAAATAATCTAGAGTTCACCCTCCCTTTTCTCTCTCAGTTTGGAGGTCCTCCAGTCACATACACGCATGTTATGATGGAACATGAAGCTGTCTTTACCTGGGAGGCTCAAGATAAGCTGTAATGCTCTCAAAGATCTTCATGTCTTTCAGTCCGGTCAAGCTCTGAAAACAACCAATGTGATGGCAGATTAAAACAAGTGATTTCACACTGGGCAACATCCAAACCCAAGATTGCTCTTGACTTCTAACCACCCTGCCTTCATGCACAGGCTCTAAATGAGGGCAAGAAAGTTCTGTTAGTACAGCTCCCACTCTCTGTGGCTCTCTCTACCTCTTTAAAGGGATATCTCATTGAAGACAACATAAAAAGACTGGAAAATTGGGCATCACTTGTGGCTCAGTGAATAGGGCACTGGCCCCACATACCAAGGGTGATGGATTCAAACCCAGCCCCGGCCAAACTGCAACAACAGCAAAAAAAGATTGGAAAATCCCCCGACCCATTCACATTTATCATCACCCAGATCCTTTGATGATCAAAACAATTCCATTTTAACAACTACTGCTTGCAGAATTCTTTCATTACTTCAACAAACATTCATTGTACACTTATGCTGTTTTCACATGTTGAATGAAATATACAAATTCTCTAGATGTTGGGGGGAGCATAGTGATTGAAAATAAACAAGCAAATAAATGTAGAGTGAAAGAATATACATAGAATTTGAAGCATTATGTTGAACACACAGGACTTAATAAGATCAAAGCAAACTTTACCCCTATAGCCACTTTAACTATAGTCAGGATCCTGATTTGCCAGAGTGCTCGCTGCTCTATTTTCAAATTCCAGGGACACACAACAAGCTCTTTCAATGGTCTTTAATGCGTTCTTCAGACAGACTGTCCTCCTAGCCTCTTCCATTTTAGCCCTTGTATAATATAAAGGTGTATGATGAGCTAAGGTTTGTGAGACTATTTTCTGGCAAGCTGTATGTGTGGTCTAGCTAGCCCTTTGCTCAGGTATGAGCACTAGGAACTTACTGCTTTGTATCCATGCTCTGTTTGAGTTTTCAGTGTTTATTTTACATTCTGATAGAGAATTATAGATTGTTGACATTTTATAACAGGAAAGGACCAAGAATATCATGTAAGTCAGGTGGAAAACAGGTTTTATCTCTCATTCTAAATTCAGGTGCATGGTGGTGACATTCTAGAATAAGAATGAGTAAGGGGGCTCAGGTTGAAGCTGCTAAGAACACAATGAGAGGTCACAGCGGTTGGCCAAGGGTGAGGCAGAGAGCAGGGACAGAGGTATGCTGGGTGTCTGCCAGCTGCAGTCATTTTCAGCAGGAGAAATACATATAAGGAGATAGTTAAAAGTTTCTGCTATACATTCTATGGTTCCTTATTACCTATAAAATAAGGCTTAAGCTTCTTAACTGGTAATCAAGAAGACGTGAGCTGGTTCTGATCCACATGGCCAGCTGTATTTCTGCAACTGGCCTTGCCCTCTATGTTTTGAGGCCAGCAACAATGAACCACTTGTCTTCCCTCAAATCTATAAAGAACTTTTGCTTATTTGGGATCATTCTGCCCACCCATATTGGTCTACTGTCAACTTCTCCCACTAAATCCTCCCTCAGCTTCCTGTGTTTTCCCAGCACTTGCTCTGGGCCTCTGTCACAGCACCAATGCACCTGCCTGGTTCTGCAAGATGTGTGGGTGTCTGCGACACCCCCTATGGCAGAGACTGTGACATCTCTCCTCATACCTCTTCCCAGCTTCCTCTTTAGTGGTAAAATCCCTGACATTTAGCCAAGTACATAGGCAATAGAATAGCAATAAGATTTCCGAGCCTTCCTTTTGGCTGGGTGTGTGTGACTAAGTTCTGACCTGACCAGTGTGACTTAAGTGGAAGTTTGATGTGCAACCACTAAGAAATGTCCTTAAAGAGAGGGCTTCCATTGCTTTCTCTCCCCTTACCCTTCCTCATCTTTAGAATGCAGTCACAATGGGGGAAGCTGAAGCAGATATATAGACCATGAGAAGAAAGCCATGTGTTGAATATGATGGAGTCAACCTGATTAAAAAATAAAATTAACAGACAAATCCACACTTGGACTGTCTACCTCCTGACTTTGTTTATCTAAGAGGAAATAAATGCCCCTCCTGCTTAGGCCATAATGTTGGGGTTTCTGTTTCTTACAGCCAAATTGTAAGTGTTACAACCTTCTTTCCTCCCCCATTTAATAGATACCTCAAAAGGTGAATTCCAGCAGATGATGGAAAACTCAAGAGCTGACAACAGGGCCAGGCCCAGTGGCTCTCGCCTATAATCCCAGCACTCTGGGAGGCCAAGGTGGATGGATCCCCTGAGCTCAGGAGTTCAAGACCAGCCTGAACAAGAGCGAGACCCCATCCCTAAAAAACTAGGCAGGCACTGTGGCCAGCGCCTGTAGTCCCAGCTACTCAGGAGGCTGAAGCAAGAGGATTGCTTGAGCCTAGGAGTTTGAGGCTGCTGTGAGCTATGATGCCATGACACTTTACCCAGGGTGACATAGTGAGACTCTGTCTCAAAAAAAAAAAAAAAAAAGCTAACAACAACCAGGCAAGTGACATCTGTGTGTGAACGGTTTGGGTTTGAGAAGGACTCTGGAGCTGTGAGCTTCGTGGCAAAAAAGAAGCTGTACAAACCAAATATAATAACTAGTTTGATGCTTTGCATGTGTTAAGTGAGCTAATGAAGCTTTGAACGAAGACACTTTCAGATTCCCCTTGACTTAATAAAATTTTTCCTCCTCTAAATGTCCACACAACTTTATTTCAATAGCATTTTAACCTCTTTCTTCTTTTCATTACGATGACTTAGAAAGCTCACCTCCTACTCCTGTTTGTCAACTCCTTGGGGTCAGTGGACATGTTTTATGGATCTTCAGTCCTCCAGGGAACATCAGGTGCTGACTGGCATTTGCTGATTGCTTCTGCACTGGCAGAGGTGGCCAATGGCTCAGAAAACACACTCCAAACATGACTTCATATCCATTTTCGTTTTCTGCCCAGCCCAGACTTGGGCCCAATCTCAGTAGGTGGTACTCCTTTGTCTAATTTACTGCCAGTCGCTGGTAAACAGAAAGCGTGGGGACAAACAGCTCAGGACCCAGATGCTCCAGCCGGCACAGCTGAGGCTTAGCACGGAGATGTCCCCCTCTCAGGCGGGCTCTGCTGCCTGCCTTCTCCTGCGGATGCCCTGTTAGTTTCTCCTACTTGTTAAACAAAGTAAAAACCCACCTGCTCAGCCTGAGCAACTGTTTTCAATCAATAATTAAGTAACTTTAAGGTCCCGATCTATACAAACTTATCAATCTTTTCACTGAAAAGGAATCAATAGGGAAAGACGAAGCATCCCACTAAACCCTTTTAATGGCCATGTTTGGGCTGTGAAAAGCAAGTGAATTGATTAAATGAGTGGCCAATATTGGCTTGCCAAGGCGATTCTTTTCTCACTTTCATCAACATTCCCACCAACCCAGTTTAACACTCTCTTGGTGTGATGTGATTTTGGTAAAGTTCTGCCCTAAATGTTCTGCTCAAGAGGGAGCCTTTGTTGATGTTCAGTATGAGAAGGGTCCTGAGCTCATACGCGTGATTACTGGTAACTAACGACACCTGGGCGTTATGTTGGTGCTTTATGGGAATCATTACATGTCTGCAAAACTCCATGAGCTAGGTATTATTATTAATTTCCATTTTACAAATGAAGGGACAGAGGTTTTACAAAAGTGAAATACTTGGCTGCAAATCACAATAACTAGTACATATTAGAGCCTAGGAGTTTGAGGTTTCCCCTTGTTCAAATATCCCCTACCCTACTCAGCATGCTGTTGGGTACACTAATATTATCCACCTGCCCTTCTCACTACTGTGGGGCCCGCTGCTCACTCTTATGTAGGGGACAGTGGTGGAGTCTGGGCTCTTAACGTGTACAGCCAAAAATACAATGAGTAATCCCTTTGGACTCCATTCACTAATTTGCATTTTGGCCTATTGTCACCATCATTCAGAACATTCCTGGAGATTTGTTTTCAGAATCCATAGAAGCCACCAACTCTGTGCTGTCAGTGAGTTAGGGTTAAAGTTCCAGCTCCACTATTTTCTGGCTGATCATATTGGACAAGTTCTTAATTCCCTCTGAGCCTCAGTTTGCATATTTTCATATTGTGGATAAAAATAGGTGCGTTGAGAGGACTGAATGAGATTGACCATGTAGAGCACAGCGTGGCTCACACAGTGTATTTGTTATTAGCTTTTGAGAATAAATTTTATTCTGCAAAATTTAATTTGAAATCAGTCTGATAAAGAAAAGAGGAGTATCTTGGTCCATTTGTTCTGGCTCATTACCTTGTAACAGCTGGGTAATTTATAACCACAGATATTTCTGATAGTTATGGAGACTGGAAGCCCCAGATCTAGGTGCCTGCAGGTTGGTGTCTGGTGAGCACTCAGCCTCTGCTTCTAGGAAGATGCATGTTGCTGCATCCTCCAGTGGGGAGGATCCCTGTGTCCTCACATGGCAGAAGAGACTGAAGGGGCAAAAAGGGGCAAACTCCCTCCATCAGGCCCTTTTATAAGGCCACCTAATCCCGTTCATGAGAGCAGAGCCCCGTGGCCTACAGACCATACCTCCAACACTGTTGAGTTGGGGACAATCAAACCATAGGAAGGACAATCCAGTTTAGGGTGGAGCCAAAACTTAAGAGTGGCTCCAAACACCTGCTTAGGGGTATTGACTGCCTTGCTGGCTGGCTGAGCAAGCTTCCTAACATCCTGGGTCATTGACACTTCCTCCAGATAAATCTAGGCCTCCCATGATGACCTTTTCAAAGGCAAACACACAATGAATAAGTGCTTTCTTGGAGACCTTAAAAAAAAAAATCACACCTTATGCAATAAAACATATGAATTGCACAGACATAATGTTGAATAAGAAAAGACAGAAAAAGAAGAGAATGTACTATATGGGCCAGGTGCAGTGGCTCATGCCTGTAATCCTAGCGCTCTGGGAGGCCAAGGTGGGAAGATTGCTTGAGCTCAGGAGTTCAAGAAAGCCTGAGCAAAGCAAGACCCCATCTTTACTAAAAATAGAAAAATTAGCTGGGTGAGATGGTACATGCTGGTAGCCCTAGCTACTCAGGAAGCTGAGGCAAGAGGATTGCTCAAGCACAAGAGTTTGAGGTTGCTGTGAACTATGACTCCAGGGCACTCTATCCAGGGCAACAGAGAGATTCTCATCAAAAAAAAAAAAAAAAAAAAAAAAAAAAAAGTGTATACTGTATGATACTGTATGATTCAATTTATATGAGGCTCAATGCCAAAGCAAACCTTTGGGGATAGGAGTGGGAATAGCACCTGCCTCTGGGGAAGTGGTGCTGAGTGAGAAGGGGCAGGTGGGAGCCTTCTGAGGTGCTTGAAACATTCCATGTCTTGAACTGGTCAGGGGTTGGGAGCACATACACATGTGACAATTCATCGAGATGGACACTTAGCATTAGCCACGTCACTGTATTTCTGTCATGTCTCCATAAAAAACAATTTTTTAAAAGTCATATTTTGTGTTCATAGTCTCGCTTGGCGACCTTCTCTTCACCTCCCCATCCCCATCGCAGGTAGAGGGAAGTCCTGAGGTGGAGCTGGGGTCCTCCGGAGAAAACAGAGCAAGGAGGCCCGTGCAAAACACTCGATTTGAGATGAAAAACCAACCATGGGCCCCACGACAGAATAGGTTCATTGAGCCTGTCGGCTTCAAAAAGCAGCTCCAACCTTCACATTCAGAATTAATTTGTAGATTAGATTTCATATTTAAAAAACATGAGGGAACATCCAATTTCAAGAACTTGAATGCAGCACGTGTGCATGCATGTGTGCATGCATGTGCATGCGTGTGTGCATGCGTGTGTGCATGTGTGCGTGTGTGCATATGTGTGCGCATGTGTGTGTGTGTGCATGTGTGCGTGTTCCTTTCTGTGCATGCAGGGGCACAGACTTTTCTTTTTTTGTGCTTTGAAAGAAGCTTCCCCTGAATGTGTGTATTCCCAGCATTTACCAACTAGACCATAAGTATGAAAAGATGGGTTTTTATCTTTAACATTTAACTATCAAAAAATCAGAGGCCATAGAGTTAGAAGGGACCTTTGCAATGGAGGTCATTGGCTCATCTTCCTACTCTGTCCAAAATCCTTCCATGGGCAGCCCTGATTGAGGGTCGAGTACTCCAGTGAAGCCTACTCCAGACTCCTGGAGAGTTACCGTCTTGTTTGCCACTGGGTTGTCTGAGGGTGTGAGGGGCTGAAGGGAGGGTATGGGCCGAGGAAAGGGAAGAGTCACCAAATAGCTTTTACGTGTAATCAGCGCAGGGCAATTCAGCAGCAATAAGAATTGCCACATCACCCCGTGGGCTCTCCACTTTGTCATCTGAAGTCAGCCACGTTAAGTTTAAAGCAATTCATGCTCAGATTGTTGGAAATAGGCATGTCAGAGAAATGCAAAAGTTGCACTGGCATTTTAGGTCTGCTCTGCCCTTCAGCGGAGAAGGAAATCTTACCTCCCATTACAGCTGCCCTGGTTACCAAGGAGTCTGCAGCTGCCCTCAGCTGTGGGAAGACACTGAACACGCTTTCCTTCTTTGTAAATATTTTTTTCAAAGGTTCACTTTTTTGAAAGAATAAATACACATTCCATCTGTCAAGACTGAAACTCCCCTTTTCCATCTCTCCTTGCCCTTCACGGAATTGCTCTCCCCGATGGGGCACAGCTTAGAGGTGTTCACTTATGCTCTGTAGAAAAGGATTTCCATGCGACAGAATGGAAAATCTCAAACTACAAAAGTGACCTGAAAATTGCACAAAGCACTTACTAGCCGCTGATGGGCCCTCGTCATGAATAATTATTGATCTGCAGGGTCTACGAGCTAGGTAGTTAACGCTAGGGAGGGTGCAAACGACACATTTTAGAAGCCAGCAGATTCTTTCCTTGTCTGCAATGTATGTAGTCACACTGCAAGAACTTGCCACTGCACGTTTCTTTTAAAGAGAAAACACACAATATTTATGTAGCAAAAGATAACAATTGATAATGAGCATCAATTTTAAGCAAATTTCCTATTTTGGCCTTGTTACAAAGCTGGCTAAAGCAGTCACTAGAAAAATAGAAAACTAACTAAATCTTCAGATTTAGAGAGAAACCAGAGTTGAGAAGCCCTTTTTCTCAAAATTACGGATGAAATATTTGCCCAGAGCCCTTCATCACTCCCCTGTTCAAATGTTTAAATGTAATATTCAGAGCCCCAAGACAACGAAAACTGATCAGCTCTTGCTTCTGCAGCAAGTGATATGAGTATAATGAGAAAAAGCCCAAATAATCATGTAGCATAGAAGAAAGAAGGAAAATCTGCATTTCCTAGATACATACCATGAATGGGGCACGTTAGACTAACTCCAACCTTTTATGATGCCAAGAGGATTAAATCAAATAATGAGCACAAAGAAGATCACACAATGCCTGGCACGTAGCAGAAATTTAACAAATTATACCCATTTACATCAGGTGATATGGGTATGTTTGTATTTATTTGTTTTTATTTTTTAACGTCACAACAACTTTGCTACTTAACATTGGGACATTTTTAGCATTGTCTCACTTATTATAGTAATTAGAAAAAAAACTCAAGCTAATTACAAAAAAAACTCAAGCATTACAGAAAGACAAGAGGGAAAAAAGCCTATGTCTCCCCAAGCCAGCCACCATCAACATTTTGTTGAAATTTTTTCATACTCATCTCAATCTACATCTACACCCCACTCCCCTGCATTCACATATATACAAGTGACATAAGTGGTATCATATTGCTGATGCATTTTGAAATCTGCCCCTTGAATTCAACAACATGGCCTGGTATCTACAAGGTAGATATTATTATTTCTACTTGGAGGAAGTTGAGAAATTCAAGTCTTAGAGAAGTTATATGTATATTTTCCCAAGGTAAGTCATTTTGCTATTCAAAGAGCAGAGTTAAAATTTGAATTTTAATCTATCTTGTCCAAACCCATGCTCTTTCCATGCAAAGAAGAAACATACCATGATTGTAAATTTCCCTCAAGAATTATTCAACTGTACGTACATTTACTTCTATAAACCTTGTTTGGCAACTTGTTTCCAGTACATACGAATGGCAAGCCAGTACTGTCAGGAGTAATTTTAAAAAGAAAGAATTGGGGTTTGGGACTTAGAAAGGAGAGATAAAGTGGACGGCAAAGTAAAAGAAAATTTTGCACCACAACCTTGGAAAAGACAAGGGAAGATGGAAAGAAATTGCTCCAGTCTCAAAACTGTACCTGTGGCTAAGGTGGGAGCAAGAACATATTTAGGAGGGAAAGACTGAAACAGGAGCCCAGGCTAGATGTTAACTCATGTAGACCTAAGCAAAATAATCCCAAGGCCTTTCAGGGAGGGAGGGGCGCCCAATACTTCCTCAGCAGGGCGCTACTGAGGGTCTCCAACGCCTTTTCCATTTCAGGCAGCCTCTGACACCACTACAGGAATTTGAGATGAAGCATCAAAGAAGAGGACTCCCAGCTAGAAAAGGCACAGAACATTTGATAGGAGGACGAGAAAGACACACAAAAATGCCTGTTAGTATGGATATTCTCTTTTAAAATGGTTATTAGCATGCATATTGGAGCAAAACAAATTGGCAAGCATCCTACTGAAGTGATGGGGAAGAGAAATCCTTAAAAGTTTCACTTTACTGTCCAGGCTGGAGTACCATGGCATCAGCCTAGCTCACAGCAACCTCACCTCCTGGGCTCAGCAATCCTCCTGCCTCAGCATCCCAAGTAGCTGGGGCTACAGGCTATACTGTCACACACAGCTAGATTTTCTATTTTTAATAAAGACGGGGTCTTGCTTTGCTCAGGCTGGTCTGGAATTTCTGAGCTCAAGCAATCATCCCACCTTGGCCTCCCAGAGTGCTAGGATTATAGGCATGAACCACCATGCCCAGCCTCCTAAAAAGTTTTAATCGAGCTAAATATGTCAATGGGAAATAAATGTCCCAGGCATGATTACTGATCTGGGGAGGAAAAGTCATTGATGACTATACAGGTAGGTAATGTTTATTTTTATGATTTAATTTCTTTAATAGAAAAGTATTTATAAGAGCTTTCATACATAGACTTCTGTCCTTTATCTTAATAATTCTATTTTCTCCCATAAGGTCTTCCTCAAAAGTGAGATTTCTCACTGTAGGGGTTTTCCAAATGTTTTCTTAGTGTATTAGCCAGGCATTTATACTAAGAATGAGGATGTGGAAGGAAAGGGAGAGATGGGACAATCCTTTTCCTGATAGGCCTTCCTTACTCATAAGGGAGCAGAAGGTAGAAAACATTGACAGAAAGTACTCACATCAAGAAATGAAAAAAAAAAAAAAGTTGAGTTAATTTGGTGCTAGGTTTCCACTATTCTGGTAAGAACAGAATACGTATGTTTATATGAACTAGCAAATACAAATTGTGTCATTTCAGTGACTCTGCAAACATGTTAAATGCCCTTATTCATATTTGCATTTAAAATAAGGATTTTTACAATTTACAATTAGCATGAATGTTAAAATTCATGCTAATGATATAAATTTATAATGATATAAATTTACGATTTTTTTCTTTACTGAGAATGACATTTTAAATAGCAAATAAACACCATGACTTCAGGTGAAAGAAAAAGGCCTCATGTTTTGGGTCCTTTAACACAACTATTTTCTTTTTTTTTTTATTATTATTTTATCATTAAAATTTTAATAATTAGGCATATTAATGTCACATATATACCGTGATAAACATTTTGAAAAGCTATGTTTTACAATATGATACCAAGAAAACATAGCTGATACAGGTTATATAGGTGATCATTTTAATTGTGTAAGAAACATCAGAATACTGTTACAGTGATAGAAAAATATCTTCTTTCTGATCATTCACATTCAGCAATAGTGAAAATTCTCTCCATGCA
>CAUYPK010021543.1:0-25761 GCA_963574355.1 Loris lydekkerianus
GACTTTACCTCTTTCATGTTTACATGGATGGAGCTGGAACATATTCTCCTTAGCAAAATATCCCAGGAATGGAAGAAAAAGTATCCAATGTACTCAGCCCTACTATGAAGCTAAACTATAGCTTTCACATGAAGGCTATAACTTAACTATACCACAAGACTATGGGGAAAGGGCCAAGGAAGGGGAAGGAAGGGGGGAGGCTTAGGTGGAGGGAGGGTGATGGGTTGGGCCACATCTATGGTGCATATTTTTATCTATAATAATAATTAAAAAAAAAAAAAAAAAAAGAAGTGGGTAAATAAAGGCATATAAAGTTCTCAGAACTTGGTAGCCTAGTGTCCAGGTCTTGGTTCCTAAATACCATTTTATTGGGGGCGAGGGGGGCCCTACAAAAACCAGCAACAGAAAACAAAATAAAATAGATAAAAACAAAAAATCCCCTCACCTGACCAGGGCCCACTATTGGAGAATTGGTTGATTTTGGAGTTGGGGCAGGGAAAATGTAAGATGAGTCTGCAGCATCTTGTGGAGGCAGAAAGTAAGGAAATACTGACAACACGATGGGGCATGTGAAATGGCACAGGAAGCTGGAGATGGCCCCTGGTCACAGTAGAGTAATTTGACCAACAGAATAAATGATAATGTTGAATGATAACTTACAGCATAAAATACAAAATCATCATTAGGTAAACATCAGAGCAATAACTGTGTGTAGTAAGATCTACCAATGTATGATAAAATCAGAGGGCAAAAGTCTGAGGAGAAACAGGATACTAGCAAAGTCCCCAAGATATTTATCAATTACGAAGGAAAAGCTGCCACTGTTCACTAGAGAAACCTGGTAGACATCACATTGCCCAAGTCACCCGTGATGACATCTCTGGTGGCGTCATGTACCTCCCCATGTGATGCGCTGACAAGAACACAACACTTTGGTGAGATTTTTGCCAAATATGCATAACTTCAGTGTAATCGTCAGAAAATAGGTGCAAAAGTTAACGGAGAGACATTCTACCAAATAAGTTATATTAATCAGAAATGTCAAGGTTATAAAAGATAATAGGAGACCAGGAACAGTCAGGAGACTAAGGTGATACTACTGAATGCAATGTAAGATGCCGGCTAAAATTCTGGAACAGAAAAAAGGGCATCGGGAGAAAAACATTTGTAAAATTCAACTAAGGTCTGTGATTTAGTTAACGATATGGTAGTAATGCTAATTTTCAGATTTGGGTAATAAGTGCTAGAGTTAGAAGCACTGTCAATATTAAGGGAAGCTGGGTGAAGGGTTTAAATGAACTTTCTACTAATTTTGCAACTTTCCTGTAAGTCTAAAATTATTTAACAATAAAATATAGAAAACAAAAAGGTAAACAGCACGGCCTCAAACATGTTCTCTTCTGGTCATCCTAAACCGTTCCCTTTTAACATCGTCCATCCTCCTCACCTTTATTTCTTTCTTATTATTTACAACTATCTAAAACACCATCTATTTTACTTATTTATCCTATTATCTTACTTCTTCACAAAACTAAGCTCCAAGAGAGCAGGGGGTTTGTCTGTTTTGTCTCCTGCTGTATTCACAGTGTCTGGGACAGTGCCTGGCACATACAGGGATAGACAGTTATATGAATTAAACTTCCAAACAGGATACAGAATAAAAGCTAAAAAAGCAGGTTTAGAGACGGAAAATTTCATTCCCAACCTCTCAAATTCTAAGTTCCCATTTCCTCTTTTGAGTGTGTAAAGCGAGCTTTTTTGTTTATTTCCTCATTCCATTTATTGAGCAACTGCTACATACAAGACGTTGACCCAGGCATCAAGGGGACGAGGAGAGTAAGACATAACCTTTTCTAAAGGCGGGCACAGTTCAGTGGGAGAGACAAACATCGAAACAACTGAACGCCAGTCAGAAGAGGACAAAGGCTCAGCAGGCAGAGGACAAAGTGCTATAGGTATTTTGTGGGAGAGGCAGATGCAGATTGAGGATTAAAAGGTTTCACAAAAGTTGTTAAAATTATCAAGACCTTAATAAATGTTTATAATTTGGGTAAGCAAAAAGCAAAGGTGGGAGAATGATATATTGAGAAGAGAGAAATGTGTAAGCGAATCCAAAAGGAAGAAGCCAAAGGCACAGAGCTGGTTCTGGTTGGCTGGAGCAGTGAGAGGAAGTAGGAAGAGGACAGACTGGACAGCAGGTTGGGATTGGACCATGAATGGTCAACAATTCCAGTCTGAAGACTCCAAACTTTATCTGGTGGCAACA
Source organism: Loris lydekkerianus (assembly GCA_963574355.1). Classification (NCBI taxonomy): domain Eukaryota; kingdom Metazoa; phylum Chordata; class Mammalia; order Primates; family Lorisidae; genus Loris; species Loris lydekkerianus. The sequence continues at coordinate 2,267 of CAUYPK010021543.1, forward strand.
GAGCACTGGCCTCTGAATATTTCTGAAGAGCAGGGGAGAGTTACTAGAGCACTGATGTACTGTTATTAAGACCCACCGCGAAATTCTAACAGAATTCTAGACTTTTAGAATTACAAGAAATCTTTGGGTTCATCCTATCTAACTTTTTATTGGCAGGAATTCTTACAACCTTTCCCCCCTATGTCATAAATTTGAGTCCCCTTGCCAGCCAGTGCTTTTCTTACATTTACCATCCAGACCATCGAGAACCCTTCCCCCAGAGGTATTACTCATGGAGTAGTTCACGAAGCCACATAATGACTGCCTAACAAAGTCAGCAGTCAGAAGTATTTCCTGAGGTTGAACATTATCATTATAATACCTGTCTTGGTCCAATTTCTACCCATTGCCCTGTGGCATATCTCTCTGGCATAAAATGAAACCTGCAGTAATTCTTTTACAGTGTAATGATGTAACAAGCAAGAATCTTCTGGCTAGTCTCTCAGCTTCTCAAGGCAGCAGCCAGAGTGATTCTATAGCAACACAGTATAAACCCCATCAGGCCACTCCTCTAAATCTTGCCCTGGTACCCCAATTCACCCAGAAAAGAAGTCAACATTATTAAAATTGTCTACATGGCACACCCCACCCCCATCACCTCTGTCCATCGCCTGCTACTCCCCCCTTAATCACTGTGGTCTGGTCTTCTTGCTGTCTTTGCAACATGCCTGGTGTCCTCCTGCCCAGGGACACTGTTCTACTGCTCGAAGCTCTCCTCCAGTGTCCCCATGTCAAGGTCCTTCATCTCCTCCTTATCTTTGCTCAATGTTGCCCAGACCATCCTTCATAATTCTACAACTTTCTCCTACCACACCCTCACTGATTCTCCCCAACCTCTTAACCAACTCTAATTTTTATTTCCCACAGCACTTTTCACCTCTTAGTGCTCTAGAGCCGCTGTTATTTTTTATGCTTACTGTCCATCCTCTGACTCTTCCTGCTGGTCTGTGAGCCCTGGGAGGGATGGATCTTTGCTCACTGATGTAGCCAAGGTGGGCAGGGCAATCAATGGCTGTCACTGAGCAGATACTGGACGAAGATTCACTCAGGGCTGATAGGATGCTGCTGAAAAGCTTCAACCCGATATGTCACCAGTCCTTATCCACTGGTCATTCCAGTCGGCCATCCTCTCCTGCCCTTCGGTCCTCACGTTGCTTTGTGCTTTCTCTCCCCATCCACACTCCTGCTTCTCCCCCGCCCTCATGCCTGTAGTGCCTTTCTACACCTCTGTTTTGTGGTGATGCTTAGTCCTTGCACTGGATCTTCCTTCCTTACCACTTCTTAGACTAAAATCAGGCTCTTCCCCAGGACTCGGATTCCCCTGGAGCCCTTGCAAGTGGAGGTTGCTCACTCTTCCATATTCCATATCCTTCAGGATCTGGAGGTGGGGCTGGTGTCCTCTTTGTTTTCACTGCCATTTCTTGGTTATTATTCCTCAAAGCACAAAGCTCTGTGCTTATGAGGCTGGTCCTCTTCTATCCCTGGTGGCTGCCCCCTCCTGACTTCTAGGACACTGTTCCATTTACCATAGCACGGGATTCCTAGTCTTTCTCTTCACCCCATGGCCTGTCATTGTCCTGGATGACACTGATGCTTACGCGAATGACCAGTTCTAAGCTCCTACTTCATTAACTGGCTTACTCACAGTGATTTTCATTCACATCCGTACCATTTCAGTCCCCTATGCTGATGGCAAAATCCAGTTATCACCATGATCTGTTCCCTTTCTTAAATCTGATATCTAAACACACTGCTCTCTCGTGGTAACCTCCATTACTTTCACTGTGCTGGTTCTTTGATCTTATCAAGATCCCCTTCCCCCGACGCCTTTGAGTTCTCCTTTTCTGACAGTCTCTTGATTTTCTACCTTTTTCTTGATATGGCTTAGACCCCAAGATCTATCACTTCCTGGGAGCAGCCACTCTAATCTTTGTGCATTTTTGTACTGGTTCACATGGTACAGTTAAAGTAAATGTGCCCCCAAAACCCCACAAAAAATAAAAACCAACAGGCCAATATCTTACTTTATGTAAACATGGAAATAATACGAATTCCTTACATTTAAAAAACTTTCAGGAATAAAATAATGTCAAAGGTCCAGTGAATTGTTTTTCTGTTATCACCACATGGTGGTGCCATTTTGGCTGATAAACAGAAACACCTGCCATCTTTGCTCAGCACTGTGTGAATCTCACTGCTATTTATGTACAGTGGAGCTTCTGTAAGTGACTGTGATGACTAATGTGCTGTTATTTCACAAACTCTGTTATTATAGCTGAAAATATTTTTATATCCTGCAACAATATCTCTCAAGCATTCATTAAGCAGTGGTTCTGGTGATAGTGCTGAAAAACACAGCCCTGAAACAGTAACATTGGAACAGAAGTGAGCAGTGATAAAACCCCATGAAGAAGTCCAAACAGCCACTGTGACATCCTGTGTTGTTAATCTAGGAGAAAGCACTCTAAAAAACTAGAGCTAATAAAGGGAAAAAACTAAAATTACACCACAATGCTGTACATTCATCTCCCCAAATATCCCCTTTACTTCTTATCTGATGGGATACTTAGTGCTGAAGTATGAGTTTTATATCATGAGATCACTTTAGGAATGTATCTATTGTGTAAATGTAAATGCCTTCTTAAAATAGAGTATTTCCCCTACCCTTTCCATTACTATATCCTAAGCACAAGGTACACAGTATGGCGATTACGAGCATGGACTTTGGAACCAGACTCATGGGATATAAATACCCCAGGCTCCATCACTTTCTAGTTGTACGGCTTTGGATAAATGTCTTCACCTCTCTGTATATCACTTTCTCATCCAAAAAATTAGGATGGTAACACCAGCTTCCTCAAAGGGCTGGTGTGAAGACTAAATGAGCTCATGATGCATTTAAGACATTTAGAACCCAGGTGGCACTATCACTGGGCACTAGTTACTACGGTCATCAAAACCATCATCACCACCGCCCACCAACCCTTGATGTTACTGAATCTGTCTCACTAGCTTAAAAAAATAACGTAGCGTTTTATTAATAACATAAAATTACATATAGTATATGCAGTGGTGGCTCAAAGGATAGCAGTGGACAGAAGGTATTTGTCCTTCTTTTGCTATTTTCCTCTGAAAACCTGTCAGAAACCTTTCTCATTACAGTTCCGAGACGTGTTTCTAGTGTTAGTCCTAGAGAAGCATTATGATTTTGAATACACTCTGCTCAGACATGGACATTAAGTGAGACAGCAGGAAGGGCCAGCGGAGTGCTTCTTTAGCTGTCTTACCTTTAGTCTGTCTTTGGGCAGCGCGACAACACCTTGCTTAATGATTTCCAGGACCCGTTCCACTGACAGCTCAGCACCAGCCTGCAGCAACCTTGAGCTAAAGAAGGTGATCACCTGTAAAGTAAAGTGCTATTTTTAAAACAAATTACATGTGCAAGATGTATTTTTAGGAGACGCCTTTCCCACAGGGAGTCAAACTATCACAATTCCAATTCCAGAGTGACCTGGCTTTTAATTCACTAGCCCTCCCAAACACAATCCTTTCTTTTGGGTTTGATGGCCAAATCAGAGCCAACCCCTGAATATTCAGGGCTAACTAATTCATTCTGTGAATTAAGTAGCCTTCTGAATTCTGCTCTTTCTTGTGCTTTTGACCTTGCATTTATATTTCATCTAGACAGCAGTACCCATCAGAAGGCAGGAAGAGAAAGCTAAGCCTTAATGCCTGTCAGTTTTGAGGCTTAATACCAGGACTCTCTCTCCAAAAAAAAGTGAGTAGGGGCTTAATAGGAAGGAATTTGAAGTTAATGGCTAAAATGATGCTTTGAGGATTACCTATGAATTTCATTTATCCATATTACACTTATCCCTGATCACCAGGGATAATCAACAGCAACCTATAATTACTTTTTTTCATGTTACAGCACAGCCTAAACTATGTAGGCAAGATATAACACTGTCTCTAAAAACTAGCAGAATGTCATCTTTTTTTTAGCAAATCACTTAAAAAACTACAGTGATAATAAATCAAGAAGACTGTAAACCTCCTTTTATTTAAGAGAATAATATTTAGGTGTTTACAGTCAGACACGCTAAAATATAAAAATTCATGGGGTTTTTAAAAGTTGAACATTTCCTTTCATATGTTTCATATTTTCTAGGTAAAATACATGAAGTTGTAAACAATTCTTCACAAACATTTTTATACATTTTCTTTTAGAATTGCTCTTCTAAATTTCATTTAAGAGTATAATAACTTTAAATTGTTCTAGTGGATAGTATGCTACAGAAATGCCACTGAAATACATTTGTTCTGCAAAGTAAAGAGAATTAGCTGGAGCCAGGACCATTAACAAGCATGTGGCTCACAACTCTGTGGCCATGATTAAAATGAAGGCAGAAGATAGATGGTGATTCTGCTTTGGAGTCCAGGTAAGTCATTTATTTCCAGGAAAATTATTTCATTACTTGCTGTCACCACTAGCTTCTTTGCAAGTCACTTATTTTGTCCACAACAAGTTGGATTTTCAACAAGTATGCTATGGATCTTGTTTTCCTTAAGTCAGATTTTAAGCTTCTCTGGGGAGTTTGAGATTAAAATTTTCTTCGAAAAATTTAGACACAGCAGGTATGCAAATTTATTTTTTTCTTTTTTGAGACAGTCTCAGCCTGTTGCCCAGGCTAGAGTGCTATGGTATCAGCCTTGCTCACAGTAACCTCAAACTTATGGGTTTAAGCGATCCTACTGCCTCAGCCTCCCCAGCAACTGGGACTATAGGTGCTCCCCACAACGCCTAGCTGATTTTTCTATTATTATAATAATAATAATTATTATTATTTTTTGAGACAAAGTCTCACTATGTTCCCTCGGTAGAGTGCCGTGGTGTCACAGCTCACAGCAACCTCAAACTCTTGGGCTTAAGCGATTCTCTTGCCTCAGCCTCCCAAGTAGCTGGGACTATAGGCATTCCCCCCCCCCCCCCCAGCTATTTTTTTGTTATAGTTGTCACTGTTGTTTAGCTGGCCCTGGCCAGATTCGAACCTGCCAGCCCCAGTGTATGTGGCTGGCGCCCTAACCACTAAGCTAAGGGTGCTGAGCCTGATTTTCCTACGTTTAGAAGAGACAGGGTCTCACTCTTGCTCAGTCTGGTCTCGAACTCCTGCCTCCCAGAATGTTAGGACTACAGATATAAGCCACCACAGCTGGCTGCAAAATGACTTTTATTATAGAGTCACTAAATCTTTGAAGAAAGACACAACAGAGATAGGAAAACATACTGCAGCAGATTAAAATCTTAGTTTCAAATATGTAACAAATAAACAAAACACTTTTCCTTTGTGTAAATATCTTCGCAGGTTTTAAACTTAAACATAATTATTCTGAGAAAAAAATTGGTTAACCATAGGAATTGCTATTTTTTTGTTGGAAAAAAGTTGAATATTAGTAATTTCATAGGGATTAATCTAATATCTGTGTATGCATAAAATTCTCTTCTCTGACTAAAAAATATTTAAAGAATTGAGGCATATCTGTTAAAAACCCATTACAAGGAAAGAAATATCAACTGAAAAGTAGGTAGATAGATCTTACAGACACAGGAGGCTTATAGAATGATTTTTTTCTAATATGTATTTAAAAGCTGAGATTTTGCTGGGCATGATGGCTCACACCTGTAATCCTAGCTTGGAGGCTGAGGCGGGTGGATCACTTAAGCTCAGGAGTTCAAGTTCTTGTTCTTGTCTGAGCAAGAGCAAGACCCTGTCTCAATGAAAAAAATGAAAACAAAGGCAAGAGGATCACTTGAGCTCAAGAGTTCGAGGTTGCTGTGAGCCATGATGCCATGGCACTCTACCCAGGGTGACGGAATGAGAGTCTGTCTCAAAAAAACAAACAAAAAGCTGACATTTCAGGTGGCGCCTGTGGCTCAAGGAGTAGGGCACTGGCCCCATATACCGGGAGTGGCAGGTTCAAGCCTAGCCCTGGTCAAAACTGCAAAAAAAAAACAAAACCCAAAACAAAAAAACAAGAGCGGCACCGGCCCCATATGCCAGAGGTAGCGGGTTCAAACCCAGCCCTGGCCAAAAACCACACCCACACACACACACACACACACACACACACACAAAAAAAAAAACACAAAACCCTGACATTTCACCACAGTCTGATTTTGGTTTATGGCAGTACACAGCTGACCATCAAAAAGAGCTGGGAAGTCTAGTGAACGCTGATGCCAGGGACCTGCCTCACTGGGCTCCCCAGGTCAATTTAGTGTCAGCCAGAGCCTAGACCAGAGGCCTCCAAACTTCTGCTTGTAACTTACAAGTAAAAAGAAATAAGGATGGAGCTGCAATACATGTTTTACTTCCAAGTTAGGCAGTACCCTATAGCCTTAATGTTTTACATACCGTAAAACATATGTAAAAAGAAATTTCAAAGAATAAGATAAAGACAAAATAAATTTTATTTTAAAGATATTTAACTGATGAGACAAAACACACTTTTTGCGCACTCATTAAAATATGATTGAAAATAATCTGGGCAATCAGCTATTGTATGCCTTGCTAATCACAAAGACTTCCTCTTCTCATCAGTAAGTCCAATATTCACGTATGGTGAAATGGTGGATATACATCCATAATGTAAACAGTCTTCCTGATAAGAATTCTGTGGATCCATTTTTTGTGAGATTAGATTTGTTCATCGTTGTTTTCACCCTGTATTGTGGCACGTGCTTTGTGCTAGAGGAAGAGGATGTCAGCTCTGCTATTATCTTTTGTTCTGTGTGCTTACACTGTTGTACTACAATCAATCTGTGGGGTAATAGAACATTTTGTGAGGTTTTAATGAAATAGACATGTTATAACCAGGAACCCGTACACCACAATAAACTTAAAAGTGAATGAAAACGTAAGCACACGTCTGACAACCCTGTAAGTTGAAGAACTTCACCTGTATCTTCCCTGTGGATGTCTGGACTCCACAGCTGACAGTACCTCCTGATAGGTTGTGCATGCTGAGACTACTGGTAAAACCAAATCTCTTAATTTTTATTTATTTGTTTATTCTTTAGAGACAGGGCTTCCTTGCCCAGGCTGCAGTGCAGTGCCTGGATCATAGCTCAGTGCAACTCCGAACTTTTGGGCTCAAGCCATCCCTGCCTCAACCTCTTAAGTAACTAGGACTACAGGTGCATGCCACCACATCTGGCTAATTTGAAAAAACTTTTATTTATAGAGGCAGAGTCTCAAGATGCTGCCTGGACTGGTCTCAAACTCTGGGCTTCAAGCAATCCTCCCACCTTGGCCTTTCACAGTCCTGGGATTTTAGGTGTGAGCTGCTGCACCCAGCCTACTTTATTTTAAGATATTTTAAGATGAATAAATAAGGCTGTAATATTTTTTTCCTACAGACTGATCATTGGTGCAACCTCGGGTATGTGTATCCATCCATTCTGAAGATCCCTTATTGAGATTAACAAAATGTTTATAATCAAAGCTAAATGGAACTCATAGTGTTCACATACTCATAGACATCACAAAACAAAAGAGAGTGACCAAGGAACAAAGTAATGCCACGACAGTCTTGTTTTGTTCACTCTGTGGCCTACAGTGGCTTGCCTCTAAGCCACAAGGAATTTCCATTCTCACCCGGAGAGCTGCAGAACAGGCACGAGGCTCAGTTTCAAAGTAAATTCTTTTTTTCCAGCAGTCTCTCATTTGTATGTTTTAAAGCTGATATTCAAATGTTTTTGCATTCAAACTCACACTATTTTAGAAAATGATAAAACTACCACTTCTAGCAGGCAAGTATAATTTATACATTAAAAAGGAAAGAAATGAACCTCTACTAAAGTTTATCACTAAACCTTGTGTTTCACACATCTATTTATTTACTTCTCACAACAATCACGAAAGGCTGATAAAGATCTCTGTCCTACAGAATAAACAGGATCAGAAAGAGGAAGAGGAGGGCCTGCATTACCCAGGCAAGTGTCGGGAGCAGAACTACCGCTCTTACATTTTCACGTCCCCAGCGATTTTGATGTAGCAAAATGGAGCAAAGGCTTAGTTTTATGAGTAGGTAAAAGGTACAAGTTGCTTTGCCAAAAACTTCTGATAAAGTCCAAGTACAATACCAGCAAGGAATGTAAAACAAGTCATTCAAAGATATGAACTTGTATTCCCTACTACCAGGTTAGAAAACTGCATACAATAGTAATTTTAGTGATGGTGACTACATCTGATACGTGGCTTTCATCAACTTGCACAGCAATCATTAAAACTATATTCTTATTCATCCTTTCTTATATAAATGAACTTCTCTCCATCTCAAAATGTCTGCACAAGGCCGAGTGCTGTGGCTCACACCTGTAATCCCAGCACTTGGGAGGCTGAGGCGGATGGATTGCCTGAGCTCACAGGTTCGAAACCAGCCTGAGCCAAAGTGAGACCCCATCTCTAAAAAATAGTCAGGCCTTGTGGCAGGTGCCTGTTGTCCCAGCTACTTGGAAGTCTGAGGCTAGAGATCACTTTAACCCAACAGTTTCAGGTTGCTATGAGCTAAGATGCCATGGCACTCTACCAAGGGTGACCAAGTGAAACTGTCTCAAAAAAAAAAAAAAAAAAAAAGTCTGCACAAGACACAGCCAGTAACAGAAAACATTTAAAGTAAAACATTTAGCTAAAGTGGGAATGAATGCTTTGTTAGGGTAAGTCAAAGGCAACCTTTCAAAAGAAGGTACTTCTCCAGTGCGTGTTTTACAACTTTTTTCCACCCACCAAATTTGGCTGCAACTCATGAAATCCAAGTACAGCACATTACCTCTCATTACACTATTAGCTCTGAACAGCGATTACCCAATGCCATGTTCCGATTAATCAGTTGTACCCTTTGAGTAATATCAAAATCACATTTAACCACCTGTCATGAAACCAGTGACTGATCACTAGGTCACATATTTATAGAGATGAGAATCTTTTCTGGGGTAGAGGAGGATAAAAAGGAGGCAGTATATGCCAGCCAGGGAGATATCCCTGCTTGCTGAATAGACACTCTAAGAGGTAAAAGTAGAGTATTATGCTGCTGTTTTTTTCCTTTTTAAAGATAATGATAAACATGTTTTAGAAAGTAAAATACATATGTATTTCCTCACTGACTTTGGGTTTTCCTTTTAAGGTTTCTTGTAATTAATACATGTATTGACAACTTATCCACAAGAGCAGCTCTCCAGAGGATTTACAAGGGAAAGAGATGATAATATTTTCTGTCTTCAAGAAAGGTACAATGTCACTCAAGAAGATGAGATACAAACCAAACATGTGATTAAATAGATTAGACATCATGGTAGAACAGACTACAAACTACTTAAAATCTGGAGGCACAGACTGGGGCCTTGCATCTGATACTTACTACAATGTTGCTCCCAAGACACTCTATTTCTTTTACATATAGCATCATGCAATGGTTTAGCCTTTAGAGAATTCATTTTTTAAAAATTGATTATTTATTTATTTATTTATTTTTATTTTTGAGACAGTCTCACTTTATCGCCCTTGGTAGAGTGCCGTGACATCACATAGCCCACAGCAATCTCCAACTCCTGGGCCCAGGCGATTCTCCTGTCTCAGCCCCCTAAGTAGCTGGGACTACAGGCACCCGCCACAATGCCCGGCCATTCCCTTGTTGCAGTTTGGCCAGGGTTGGGTTTGAACCCACCACCCTCAGTATATGGGGCTGGCGCCCTACCCACTGAGCCATAGGCATAGCCCCCTTTAGAGAATTTAACCTGGTGTCAGACTGCTTGGGTTTAAATCCCAGCTTTCTTTATAATATTTGAAAAGTGACAAAAGTCGCTACTTCACAAGAAGCAGTAATAATGTGGCAACTTTGAAATTTTGTGAATGAGGGGATGAATATAAACCTACTAATAATGACAACGGCTGACTTTTGTCAGCATTTACCATGGGCAAAGCTGCTTTGGGAGAAAACACTCCTTCAAATTGTGCTTTCCTCTAAACTCCACAACAATTATAATAATATGGAAGATGACTTCTGTGACCAAATGTTGTTTTTCCCCACACACCAAGCAGCAGACACCAGCTGGGTGTCCTGTAATTCAATTCCCATGCTAAGGACCTGGAGACAGTGTCAGATTCCTCAGGGTGATGGCTCAGTCCCCCGACATCCCCCACCTCTCCACCAGTTGCAGGAAGGGGCCTCTGGAGCTTCTGACCAATCCCCTTCCTCTTTGGTTTCAATTAATTTGCTAGAGTGGCTGACAGAACTCAGAGAGACACTGACGCTTACTGATTCATCATAGCGGGCATTACAGAGGATACAGATGAAAAGATGTGTAGAGCTAGGTGTGGGAGAAGGGGCGTTGGGCTTCCCTCCATCCCTCCCTGGCCATGCCACTCCCCAGGAACCTCCTCCTGGCTCAGCTATCCAGAAGCTTCCTGAACCCAGTCCTCTTGGGTTTTTATGGAGGCTTCATTACACAGGGCGTGATTGACAACTGTGTAGAATTGTAACTGGACAAAAAAATGCATGATCTATAAGGCCTGTCTATTCAGATTCTTTTTGGCTTGCCTGTCCAGCGTTCCTTCCTCCAGGGTACAAAGGACTCTGTCTGGAGTAAGGGTCTTTTGACAACAATCAGACTGGAGTCCTTCCCTGAGCAGGTCAGAGATAGAAAGTCATAGGGAGAGATTCTATCTCCTGAGGTCTGCTCCTGAGGCCTATAGTGCCCTAACATTATAATAAGGACTATGGGAGTTATGAGCCAGGAACCGTGGATGAAAACCAACAGATACATGACAGTTTTTATATCAATCTATCCATCTATATATTGTATGTATAATCATATATATGTAAAAAATACATATATAACACCACAAAGGCACTTTGCTTATTTAATGCTGTAAATTTCCGCCTGAGCTTTCACTGTGTCCCACAAATTTTGATACATTGCATTTTTATTTTTGCTCACTTTAAATTTGTTCTATTTCCCTAGTAACCTTCTCTTTGACTCATGGGTGTACTGTTTACCTTCTAAATATCTGCAGATTTTCTAGATAGCTTTCTTACTGATTTTTAGTTTAATTTCATTGGGGTCAAAGAATGTATTCTATGTGATTTTAAGTGTTTTCAATTTGTTGAGGTTTATGTCCCGAAATATGGTCCATCTTCATGAATGTTTCTAGAAATGTCAACTAAATCAAGTTAGTTGGTATTGTTTCTATATCATTCTATAGCATTGCCCGTTTTCTGTTTATTTGTTGCAACAGTTACTTAGAAAGAAGCATTGACTTCTGCGATTACAATTATCGGTCTATTTCTTCTTGCAATTCTATTAGCTTCTGTTTCATGTATTTTGAAGCTCTTTATTAGGTGTATATCCAGTTAGGATTTATGTCTTCTCAGTGAACTGATCTCTTCATCATTGTTACATAGTATCCTTCATTAAGGTAATATTCTTTGTGCTGGGTCTACTTTGCTGTAACACCCAACTTTCTAGTGATTAGTGCTTGCATGGCAAAACTTCTTTCATCCTGGGTGGCGCCTGTGGCTCAACAGAGTAGGGTGCCAGCCCCATATACTGGAGGTGGCGGGTTCAAACCCAGCCCCGGCCAAAAACTGCAAAACAAAAAAAACTTCTTTCAGCCTTTATCTTTATATTTAATGTAGGTTTCTTATAAATAGCACAGTTAGGTCTTACTTCTTATCCAATGGAAATTTCCATTAATTGAGGCATTAGGATCATTTACATTTAATTTCATTATTGGCAACGTTGGATTTAGATATTGCTTATTGTTTATTTGTTCCACTATTATTTACTCTGTTTTTCCTGCCAGCCTTTGGACTGACTATAATTTATGATTCTATTTTATCTCCATCTTTGGCTTACTAGTTATATCCCTATTTCTATTTTTTTAGTAGCTGCCTTAGAATTTATAATATACATCTTTAATTTATCATAGTCTGTCTTCAAATAGTATTACTTGCAGTACTACTTCACATTGTCAAGAACTGTGAAGAGCCTGAAACTACCCTACTTGCGAGTTGTAAGTTAGCCAGTTAATAGCTTCACAGATCCTGGAAGAAGGTAGAGATACACGGGTCAAAGACACAGGGCTGTTTATTGATCACAGCAACAGTGGAGATTAGAGCACGTGCTTTAGTGTACTGGCTCCCCAGGCCCCAGTTCACTCAGGGTGATGTGACAAGGACCAGACACTACCTGTCATGCAGTAGATTCTATTACGGGAATAGAACTCTGAACTTAGGGACCCCAAATCTCTCACAATGGTCAATAAGCACACCTGTTCTTTGCTCCGGAGGGAGTCACAAACATCCTTTGAAGATGATCTAGACTCTAGAGCAAAGGATAGTCAGTGACAGCAAAGGGTGTCAGGACCACTGTCTGGAAACTGTGTCCCAACACACATGTGTACCAAACTCCAATTCTTCCCTCCCATCCTTTGTGCCACTGCTGACACACATTTTATTTTTAAACATATTACAACCCCACCCCCAATACATTGTAACTACTTTTATTTTAGACAAGAGATTGGGAACATTAGCCTGTGGGCTAAACCTGACCTGTTGTCTGTTTCTGTAAATAAAATTTTATTTGAACATAGCTGTCATTTATACACTGTACTTGGCTGCTGTTGAACTACAACAGTAGAGTTGAGTAGTTTTGATAGACTTTATTGTCTGTAAAGCTTAAAATATTTACTATCTTGCCATTTATAGCAAAAGTTTGCTGACCCCTTCTTTAAGTAGTCAATTATCTTACAGAGTGAATAACCAAAGAAAAAGCCTTTTATGTTGACCTTAATTTTTATCATTTCTGGAGCTCTTAGTTACTTTTTGTAGATCCAAGTTTCTGTCAGGTATGGTAGTTCTTCTGCTTGACTAAATTCCTTTAACATTTCTTCTTGTATACACTAGCAGTAAATTCTCTCATTTTTTTGTTCAAAAATGTCTTTATTCTGTATTTATTTTTATTTTATTTTTTTGAGACAGTCTCACTTTGTTGCCCTTGGTAGAGGGCCATGGTGTCACAGCTCACAGCAACCTCAACCTCTTGGCTCAAGTGATTGATTCTCTTGCCTCAGCCTCCCGAGTAGGTGGGACTACAGAAGCCCGCCACAACACTCAGCTATTTTTACAGACGGGTTCTCACTCTTGTTCGGGTTGGTCTTGAATCTGTGAGCTCAGGCAATCCTTCCCACAATGCCAGAATTACAGGCGTGAGCCACCGTGCCTGGCCTGTTTTCAGTTTTTAAAGACATTTTTGTAGAGTATAAATTCTAGGTTGACAATTTTTTTTTTCATTTTAGCATTATGAAGATGATACTTCATTATCTGACTTGCATAGGTTCTGACAAGAAACTTTGTAATTATCTTTATTCCTCTGTATATGTTTCTTTTTCCTCTGGCTGCATCCAACATTGTTTTTTTGTTTGTTTGTTTTTGTTTTTGTTTGTTTTTTTGAGACTTTGTCACCCTCAGTAGAGTGCCATGTCGTCACAGCTCACAGCAACCTCCAAACTCCTGGATTAGGCGATTCTCTTGCCTCAGCCTCCTGAGTAGTTGGGACTATAGGCACCCACCACAACGCCGGCTATTTTTTGTTACAGTTTGGCCAGGGCCGGGTTCAAATCCGCCACCCTCAGTATATGGGGCTGGCACCCTACCCACTGAACCACAGGCGCCGCCCAACATTGTATTTTTTATCTTAAATATACTGACTTTTTAAAAAACGGGTTTATCCTAATTGAGGTTCTCTGAGCTTCCTGGATCTATGATTTGATGACAGTATTTTTGAGAATTCTCAGCCACTGTCTCTTCAAATATTTCTTCTGATCTGTTGTCTTTCTCTCTTCTTCATGGGACTCCAATTGTAAATGTATTGTATCATCTGACATCCTATAGCTCTTGGATGCTCTGTTCTCATTTTTTCACATTTTTTCCACATAATTTATACTGACCTATCTTGAAGAGCACAGATTTTTTTCCCTTAGCTATATCAAAGTCCACTAATAAGCCAGTCACACAATTCTTTACCTGTTATACAATGTGTTTTAATTCTAGCATTCTCATTTGATGGTTTCTTAAAAGTTCCCCTCTCCCTCTGGAGTTCTCCATCCATTTATACATGCAATCACTCTTTTCCCTAGGTCAGAGATCAGAACAACTTTTTCTGTAAAGTGCCAAGTAGTAAATATTTTAAGTTCTATGAATCACCATATAGTCTATGATATATTCTTCTTTTTTTTAACCAACCCTTTAAAAATGCAAAAAAAACTTTTAGTTCATAGACTGTACAGCCCATAAGCTGTGCCCTGGACTTGACCTGTGGGTTGTTGACCTTCACACTAGATCTTTTAAACTTATTAATCCTAATTAAAGTCCTGGTCTGATAGTGCCAACAGCTGAGTCATCACTGAGTCTGGCTCTGCTGCTTCTTCAAAATATAGTGGGTTTTTTTTTTTTTTTTGCTATTTTATGTATCATAATGCTTGGTTAAATATTGGACATCATGTGTAGAAGTACAGAGACTGAGGTAAACATTATTTATGCTGGAATTGAGATCACCTCATTTTAGAACAGCCTTAAGTGTTAAACCAATTCATTCAGAAGGTGAGCTGAATTTGAGGATTTTGTTGCTAGGACTACACTCAATGTACCGCATCCTCTAATGATACCTTCTGCTTAGTTAGGACTTGACGTATCATAGGTTTTTCAATGATCATGCTTGCAATCCTTCGATAAACTGCTCTTGCTCATTATTCTGTATTTGCTAGGCTGGTGGCAGAAGTAGAGGGTTCTATGTTGTCCTGGACCTGTTGTTCTAAGACCTCAGCCCTGTAAGTGGGGTTCTGTATGCATCCAGGGCAAGAGGCTGCCTCAGTTTCTTCCCTTTCTTCCCATGGCAGCTAAAAACATTTTTTTTTTGTCATGTATTTGTGATCAGTCTTGTGGTAAGACTAATGGGTGCTCATAGAATCTTGGGGTTGGGACAGGTTTCTATCCCAAGAAGTAGAGGGCTTTTTCTTCCATCCTTCCCAGGAACACTGGATCTCTACTCTGAGTGACAGAGTTTGGGGCACATAAGGTACTATGTGATAGAAGGGTCTGGCAGAAGCAAAGGACTACACATTTTTCCATGTTTGCATCCCCTTGGGAGGATCTCTCTGGCTTCCTGCCCTGCCCCTAGTCTCAGTGAAAAAGCCAGGAGGGTAAATTCCTCTGCTGCATGGGTATTCTGTAATGTCACCTTAGTTCACGTTTAACTTTTAGCAAGTTGTTAAAATTGCATCTGTTTTTTTGTACCCACATGTATGGTGGCTCCCTAGTCCTGTGCTCAGCCACAGGTGACCCAGTCCTGGTGTCCCACCTCCAATTGAGAGGTGGGCGGCGCTGTTCCTCCTTGAGATTTGAGCTGCTTGGTTGCCTGTCATCACAACTCATTGATGGGTTCAAGAAAAGTTATGATTGTGTAGTTTATCTCTTTGTTTCTTGTTTTCTATATCCTAGGCAGAAGTCTGCTCTAGGAAATTTTTTGGATGTAAGTTTATTGAGGCAAAATTTCATACAATAAAGTGAATGTGCTTATTTTAATTGCCCAGCTCCATGAACTTTGACAGATATGCATAACCCATTATCCTCTGCCCCTCATCATCTCAAAAGCTTCACTCCTCCTTCCCAGCCTATTCCCCATCACTCCTTCCAAGTTCTCTTTGCCTAGAACGCTCTGCTATCAGACAGCTCCATGGCTGACTCCCTGTCTCCTTCAAGTCTCTTCTCTTTGCCTAGAATGCTCTGCTATCAGATAGCTCCATGGCTGACTCCCTGTCTCCTTCAAGTCTGTTCTCTTTGCCTAGGATGCTCTGCTATCAGATAGCTCCATGGCTGACTCCCTGTCTCCTTCAAGTCTGTTCTCTTTGCCTAGAACGCTCTGCTATCAGATAGCTCCATGGCTGACTCCCTGTCTCCTTCAAGTCTGTTCTCTTTGCCTAGGATGCTCTGCTATCAGATAGCTTCATGGCTGACTCCCTGTCTCCTTCAAGTCTGTTCTCTTTGCCTAGGATGCTCTGCTATCAGATAGCTCCATGGCTGACTCCCTGTCTCCTTCAAGTCTGTTCTCTTTGCCTAGGATGCTCTGCTATCAGACAGCTCCATGGCTCTCTCCCTATCTTCTTCAAGTCTTGGCTCAAAAACACCTTCTGAGAAAGGCCTTTCCTGACCCCTCTCTATATGTGCAGTCTCCCAACCCCATTCCAACTAGCTCTCATTATTCTCCTTTCCTGGTCTTTTCTTTTTTCTTAGAAACTAGGTAGATATTAATGGCATCTATTGAGATAAGACATATTATAGAAGAAAAAGTTTTGTGTCTTTTCTTTTTTCATAAAATCAAGAACTATGCTTTAATCATGTCCAACATTTGTGGAACTGTCAAATAGGCAACTAAATGCACTAGTTTGAGCTAAATAAAGACAGTCCGGTCTGCGAATTGCTAATGTGAATTTTACATTGTGCTGAGATAAAACCAGTTCTTGCCTTTGCCATGCTATGTAACGATCATAGTTCACCTCGTCTGTTCTCCACTTATATCCAGCCATTTCTTGTCTTAGGCAACTAGAAGTTTCTTTCATGTCTTCTTGTTGGGCCTGGTAATTCTACTTTGTCTTACTGCTTAATTTAGCCAGATCATATCATCTTATGTTTTAGATGGGAGAGTATAGACCAGTATGTAATAAAAATTTGGGCAGTTGAAAAATGCATGTCTTACTTTTTCTGCAAAAGTTAAAAGTGCTCCAAGGTTAGTCACTTCTGTCTCAGATATTGAGCACTGCTGCATGTCTTAATGAAAAAGATCACCTCCCAACTCCCTGTCAGCTAAAAATAACAGTAGATTCCAGGCTCCTCTACCAACACTTTTCAAGGTTAACTTCATGAAAGACGAAAATAGCAAAAGCTTGCTGAAGCCAAAATTTCAGGGGTATTTAGGGGAGAGAAGAAGGTAAAGTTCTGAAAAAGGCAAAAAGTAGAGATGTTATTTATATCTTTAGCACAGCATTCTTTTCAGAATATGTAAAAGGAGTTTAAAGTATTTTTTAATGAATTTCTAGCATGCCTTGCACTATTTTGGATGGTAGTATTCAACAAAAAGGTGTTGGAAAACCTGCTCATTTTGAATCTTACTTTGGTTTATCCAAATGAATGTTGAAAACATGGGATTTCGAATGAGAAGACCTGGATTCAAGGCCTGACTGAGTGACTCACTAGCCAAGCGACCTCAAGCCAATCATTTCCTCTCTCTAACCGTGCTCTGCAGGATGATGGAAGGGTGAGCGAGGCAGCACAGATGCAGATAAACCCCAGTGACAAAGCCCTATAAAAATATATGCGATCTTACCCAAGACAAAGATTCCTAGGCAGGCATTTGTATGAATGGCACCTGAGTAACCTCTCATAATTTGGTTTTCTTATCTGTAAAGTGGCACAATAATCCTAGTTTACAGGGCACTTGGTAGGTGTGCTTAAAACTGTCTTGGGATTTCATTTATCCAGTTTCAAGACCTGTATAACAGCATATAGCCAAATGCTTAGCCTGAAAATGCAGTTTTCAATGAATCCAGCTGAAGGGTCAATAAGTAGCCCATTTTTCTGACAATGACAGAAAGCACTGGATATAAACCCAATTTTGCCCCCTGCTTTTATTTCCACATGGTTCTATACTGTGTGCAAATTTCTCACCTTCGCTGTCCTTTTCCCTTCTTTCAAAGGAGACTGAGTTTCAGATGGATCTAATTTAAATCCTGTGTGGTTCTTGTGGATCTTTACACAAAATAATATGCTCTCTCAGAGACATTTTTAAGGATGTCAATAGCCTGGTTACTAAGAATGCTTCTCATCTTCACCACTGATGGATAAGTCCAGTTTGACATTGTTAGAAGTGCTCTCCAAGGAGAAAGTAGAGTGACAGTGCCAAGTTTGTGGATCTGATTAGTGTTTTCATGTGGGGAACAGGTAAACCAATGCGAACCTGTAAGAACATTTAGTGAATGGGTGCGGCAGTCTCCAGGGGATGAATGAGACAGGTTCTGTAGGTTTGTTCTGAAGTTGAATTTGTACGTAAGTTGGAACAGGTAAGTTTACTTATTACCTATAGTAGCCTCTGTCTGAGTTAAACATAAGTCGGATGTTTGTAATTCGAGGACTGCCTATACAGTTGTTAGGCACAATGATTACAGACATAAGCCTGACCATCAAACCACCTGGGTTTGAGTCCTGGCTCTGGCACTTTCTGAATATGCAACTATGAACAAGTTAATTAATCTTTCTAAATTAGTTTCTTTACCTGTAACTTGAGGATTAAAATGAAATATACTTCACAGGTTTATTTTTAAATGACGATTAAGGAAGATAATGCATATAAATGTTCAGTAAGCATGCATAAAAGCTAGTGATGGTGGTGACAACTAGAAAAGGAGTAAATAGTTTTTGATGTGGTTTCAAGTTAAATCATGGGTTGCTATGGAAGTTTTGAGACAGACCGTATTATGGTCCATTATTTCACTTCCAAGAAACACAGTCAACAGTGTCCTTCCTGATTCACTCGTGCAAATTTCAACTTGGTCAATTTATCAGTATTCCTGGGAGGGCTTCACCTGTGTCCATCTGCATGCAGTTTATGTTTCTTAATTTTTGTTATCTCAAAACTTTCGTAATGTCCCACACAATCCAAATGACATGTAATAATATGATGACTTATCACCTTATTACAGCTATGACCATAGAAAAAACCCTCCGGGTTATCACTGTCTCAGAAATACAAAGTACTGGCAATCACAATGAAAGCTACTAGAAATTAAACAAGAACATTTCCCCTGCTATACTGCAGGTATATACGTGCATATTACCAGCCATATATAATGCAGCATTCAAGCAACTAGCTTGAGATGGGGGAACGAAAGACAGGAAGAAAGAAAGATGAAAAAAGAAATTGGAATCAGAGAGGTCCAGAGAAAGGCACAAGTTGGTGTGGATGGGATAAAGGACTTCCACGGCTCAGGGTGAAATAAACGGATGACAGAGTTCAGAAACATGAAGGCTGAAAGAAATCATATCAGATACTTCTATAATGTAAGGACCTGGATAAATCTTGGAAAACCAAGAATATCCCCCACCCCAGAACTTGAAAAAGATACATTGATAAACAAATACAAGAAAATACTATTTTAACATTACAGTGCCTACTCCTGGGTGATATTCTTAGGCCCAATGAGACATCAAGAGTTTAAAAACTATAACAAGTCACACCTGGCATCTGATTAACTTAAAAAGATAAAAGAACAAGAAAAATAGCATGCAGTCAGCATAGCCATAAGATTTTGTTTTTTTTAGGAATCTCTACAGTAGTTTGGGAGCTAGTCTTTGGTTCCCCAAATGACCACTCTACATGGAAAAGGATGAGACCACTGGTGGTGGATGCAATAGCCACTCTAGCTTAGAAACCAGGACCCAAAAAGACACATGACCTTTGTGGCAGTCTCAGCTCCTGGGTCCTTGTAAAGGACATACCTGGTTATGAGAGTTCTGTCACTCAGAGAAGAACAAAGCTATGGCTTCTCGCCAAGTATTTACAGTTCATTCATAGTTCTCCTAGTCCAGACTTAACTTACCAATCAAATGTCAGATTATCATATCATTTTATCTATAGCACTGTTGCCTGGTAACTCAGCTGACATTCCACCTTCATAAGATTTCCAGGGAACTGAGATAAAAGCAGCTTAACTCAAGGTCGCTTTCTCATGTAAAAGGGAAGAGAGTTTTGTTAAACCCTTACTCAAAAGCATAATGAATCTTAAACTCAGTATTTTACTTCAAAAAAATGGTATAGCAAGAAATAGAAATGAATTTGGACAAATCCATGACTAGAATGGTCAGAAGTAGCTTTTTTAAAAATAAGTAAATAGCTAGCCTATAAAGTTACCTTCCTATAAAAAAATAATTTATGTTCAACATTACTTTTAAGAGTTCTGGTAAGAATAACTGTTAAGAGGAATGGATCAATGCTCTGCCTGAGCTCTGGGTCTTCTTTGAGAGCTGGGACTGACTCCCAGGGCCTCTTTCCATGGTGAAGAGTCCTCACTGCCTGGTGATCTTACATTCTTGCCTTCTATCAAAACACTCAACTTTAATTCTCAGGCTGTAAACCAGTCTACTCAGTTGTCACAAATCATTTATCCCACAAAAGACAAAGATGACCTGCAATGGAAATGGTAATAATGGTCATAATTAAAAAAAAAATACTACCATAAAAAAATGGTAATAATTTGTTTTGTGAACTTAATACTAATACTTGCCAATTTTAGGAGAAGCTCATGCCCAGTGGATACAGAGTTAACAAGAACAACATGGGGCCAGAGAAGAAATACTTGGGAAGCAGCTTGAGGATGCTCTCACATTCTACATGTCAACAAATCCACATGGGTGTGTTGGTTCATAATAGCGAGAACTTAAAGATTTGTCCAGAAATGCCAAGTTTAAAAAACAAACTTGTTTGTGTAAAATGGTGTTTCTTCTTTATCTTGACTGTACCCACATTCCTCAATTCTGCTAATGATACCTAAATGATATTGATATAAGTTTAGGAAAAGGATCAGAGTGCGTGTGGCTGCAACCCTTAGATACGTATTTGAAGCAAGTTTATAAAAGGCAATGAAAACACTAATCAAACTGAGAGTAAAGACTTCTTTAAATTATTAATTTCTGTTTACCAGTAATCATGAAACAGCAGTAATGTGGAACAAATCAATGAACAGATTTACAAAACTATACTCAACTGTAGTTACATTCACATGTAGTTGTGTGGATTCTAGAGTGTTCACCAGTTGATACAACTTACGTAAGAGTCTAGAAGAGGAGGCTAGCTATGGCCCAAAGCGGTTTCAGCTACGTATCTAACAATTACACAAGACACTGCCGGGATGTGGGAAATTTTAACCTACTTTGGGAAACCAGCTTATGAAAATGAATAGAGACATTTTTCAGTGCCTGAAATTTGATCAGAACCTATGTATTGCTGCCCTGAAAGCCAAAAGGAGGTTTTCGCTTAGAGACTACTTGTCACCCTCACTCCCCATCTCCAACTTGGGCCCGACTTTCTATCTCAGCTTTTAAGCCCCAAGAGATTGGCTTATGTACTCTAGACAGGAGCCTGTAGGATTCTTACCTGAGGACACAGACCAACCCGAGACATAAGGTTTAATGATACTGATATTAAGGGGCTTCTAAAGAAAACAGCCATTTAATTAAGAAGAATTTCATAGAAAAGAAGTAGCAGGGAGGAAATAATTTAAAAGAATATTTGATAGTACTGAACAAAAGTCTTCAGACTAAAAAAGCCCTCCAAGCACCCAGTACAATTATCCAATATATACCAGATCATGACATTTTATTTTTCTTTTAATTACGTAAAACTTTAATTTTGTTAGAACACAAGGAAAAAAGACCAGAAAAGCTTCCAGAGAGAACATATCATACGTAAATGGAGGAAAAAGATCACATTTCAGACATGAGAAATTAAAAAATCTATCTCACATATACCTCTTCTCAGAAAGCTACTATAGTATATACTCCATCAACACAAAGCAGTAAACTAAGAGAGAGGAAGATACAGGAGCCAGGTGCAACCAAAGGACAGCAGTGAAGGAAGTCCTGGGAGGACTCTGCTGCTGTGGAGAGAACCAATGTCCACTAGTGTGGCAGGAAGCAGGTCTCCAAAGAAAGACTGGAATGAGACAACGGTCTTGTCTGTTTGACCATTTTGAGAAGAGTGTTAGAGTTCTATCAGAAAGTCTGTAGCCATGTTAGTGAGTGGGTACGTGCAATACATAGCCAAAAAGTTCTACAATCTAGAACATAACAGGATAATTACAAAATATAATATTAATAAGAAAAAGATAAATAACTCAATTTAAAAAAAATTGGCAAAAGGCTTGAATAGGCACTTTCCAAAAGAGGAAATTGAAATGCCCCCCAAAAAACATATGAAACGCGCTTATCCTCATTAGCAATCAAAGAACTAAAAAATTAAAACTATAGTGAGATGTCATTACAGAACTGACAGAACTATTAGAACAAAGTGTTTAACAGGACATGAAGTAACAGGAATTCCCACACAGCACTGGCTGGAGTATAAAACGATAGTGTCCCGTGAAAGGTTTGGCATGGCACTTGCCATCCAACAACTCCACTATTGGGCAAACACCCAGAGAAAGATAAGCACATTCGTGTACTTACTATTACAATTATATATTTATGTTTGTGTGATCATTTAATAACTGGATGTCTTTCCAGCACTGTGAATCATATTAGCTATTCAAGAAGTGTTTACGGAACCAAACTGAATCAGAAAACACTAACACAGTGATACAAACACAGCAAAAAATATTTTTAAAAAGGACAGGAAGTAAAAGTTTACAGAACTGTGAAAAATGTTCAGCCACAGTAGTAACTAAAGGGATTAAAATAAAATAATGATGAAACATCATTTTTGCTATAAAGACACGTTTTAAAATAATTACAAGGCTCAAAGCTGCAAAAGTGTAGTGAAGTCGACCCTCCTGTAGGTTACTGTGGATGTGTAAGATTATACACAGATGCCACAGCACTTGTATGTTGCTCCTGGAAAGCAATTTGGAAACCTGTGTTCAACCTTGAAAATACAAGTTAAAAGATGAAAGAAAAAGAAAGGTACTCTCTGACAATAAAAACTAGTAACATTCCAGTTTTAAAAGTAGTGAAAAATATAATTTTAAAATGTGAGATAAGGTTTATTTATAAATTGTTCACTAACTATGAATTGATATAAAACATTGGAAATAAGTAAGCAATAATGGGATAATGGTTAAATATATTTTAGGACATCTCCAATTCAAGCTAGAAAGAAATTAAAATGTGATACTGTCAAAGAATTGATGATACTACAGAAAAATGTCGAAGATCTAAAGTTAAGTAAAAATGGCAGGCTACAGAACTGTATAAAATGAACTATGACCTCGATTCCATTAAATATGTATGTGTGTGTAAATAATGGATATACACACAAAATACAGCTGGTAAAGCAAAACAGACTGCAAATATAGTTAATGTTGAAAGAAGGGACTCTTACTACCGTAGCTCTCACCAAGGGTTGTTAAATTTTTTTTTTTTAAGGGTTGTTAAATTTAACTTTTTCCACTGTAATACTTATAAAAGAATGGTACTAAATATCTCCATTTATACTTACCAGATCAATATTTTGCATTATATCCTGAAATGAAGGGTGAGTTCGAAATTGTTCAAAGAGGTCCCGTTTGTAAAGCAGTGCATACACCAAGTTTGGATTGTGGTGAAGGGAATTTGTCAGGCAGGAATTGATGATCTCT